>BMAV01005599.1:151603-166257 GCA_019973955.1 Trichonephila inaurata madagascariensis | reverse complement strand
CCCCCCCCCCCTTTTCTAAATAAAGTTTGTCCCAAACCACGTGATTGGAGGCTCACCATGACGTCGTATTTTGTAGGCGGATGCATTTAGAAGTCGGCGATTAAAAGAGATTGCGTTTTTCAAGCAGAGAATGAACACTATAATTTGGACTCGCTCGGGAAAAAGTGCTACGGAGACTTATGAAATTTCGAAGCATGTGTAAGGCTGTGATACATTATCGGGAACGCAAGTTTTTGAGGGACATTGAAGTTTCAGAGAAGGCTGGAAAAGTGTCGAAGACAACAAACGCCCCGGAAATCCTCAGACTCATCGATCCACTGAAAACATAATAAAGGTTTCTGATGCTGTATGTAATAAAGGGCTTCAAAGAATAGCAGAATCGTTGGGATATCCTCGGCCACATCTCAACGGATACCGATTAAGGTTCCTAACATGCATAGAGTGTGGAAACACATCGTTCCCCGCGTGTTAGAAAACCGATCTACAGATGAAGTTAAAAGTGCATCGAAGGCTGAGAAATTACTTGGCTAATAATGGATTCCAGAAATGTTTCGGTGACCATTACAAGCGATGACAAAAGTGTGTTGTTGCTCAAGGGTCTTATTTAGAAGAAGGACGTGTTTCAGAAGCTTAATTGGCAATATTTTTTGGTTATAGACTCCGTCTGGGATTTTTTGAACCCTACTCTAAGTAGATCAATTAATAATTATTTTTGAAGTTAACTTCTTATAGCACGGTAGGGAAAAATTTTCCTTACGCGTTACCAGTTACGATGAGTGTAAGGTAAAAATGAAAGAAGTGCCGAATTTTCCCCAAGTTTTTAAAAACGCCATCTAATTCATACTATCTATCTCAGACAAAAGAAAATTACAGAATCGGAAAGATTATTTTTTTCGCCACGATATGGTACATTGTTTTGTTTTACAAAATAATGATATTTTCTATTTTTTTACGTTTTTTTAAAAATGAGTCAAAATTGATACGTTTTTATAAAAAATGGTTTCTAAATCATTCCCTTTCAGTTTCCTTTCGCGTTAATGAATTGATATTTAACATTAAACAAGTTCATGCTTTTCTCTTTTAGAGAATCAGGCATTAAAAAAAAAAAAAAAAAAAAAGCCGAAACCTTTTTTTTTTTACGATTTTTCAAAAAATAATCAAAATTTTAATTAAATATTTAACAACTTCATTATTTATAAAAATAATCTAACGAGAAACTTTTTTTTTCATATGTAAAATAGTATTATCCATAATCTGTTCAAAGATTGAAAAAATAGATTAAAAATTATGGCTTTTAAATATTTTTTTTGTTTTGTTTTTAGTCTATTAGATATTTTAAGAGAATTTTTAACTAAAGCATTATTCTCTCTCTCTTATATATACACATTTTTTTGTTTAAAAGTTACCGTTGTTTGCAATCGATGTATGAAATATTTAACCATTAACAAACCAAAGAAGTTAACTTCTACCGCGTGTTCACACTGATACACGCATTTTTTTTTCTTTTTTACATAAATCCTGAATCATAATAATCATTTTATAATTACTAATTTACTGAGCACAGAATGCTCAATTCTATTATTGTTTTAAAAGTAAAACACGTATTTAATTTTCGATCCCTATTGCTTCAGCTAAGTATTTTTCCATCTGTAAACCTTGCAGTTGTCATAGAATTAATATCCTTATTAAAATGACATTAAAATGCGCCTGAGAACGTTAAGTATATCCAAAATAAAATTTATAAAAGAAAATAATTTAAAATAAGTTTTCTAATTAGTTTTTATTTAAAAAATTCTCAGAAATAAAGTTTTCTCTCTTTCTCTTAATCTTCTCCGATCTTTCTTAATTTTCATTCCAACGTATTTAATCTCGCAGAAAATACTTCGATAAGCTTCTATCGAAATTTTGAGTTCTTTTAAAAGTTTAATCGCAGCCATAGGGCATCATAATACCAGAGAAGCAAATGCTTGTTTTGTCTCTTATCAGATACTTTCAAAGTCCCAAGAATTTAACAAAGTAGTTTAGTTTTGATAAAAAAGTGATGTTTCAAAACTTTCCAAATTCCGTTGATTTTCTTTCAGGAACATTGTAAAGGGAAAATGAATTTTAAAAAAATGCACTATTCAATGTTTCTACGTTTGTGTGTGTCTCACAATAAAGTGATGGAAAATTCCCTGGGGTTATTATTAGGGGTATCTTAATTAAACTATTGATATAATTATAATTTGTGAAGAGCTAGATGTGTAAGGGATTCTAGTGTAAGGGATATTTACAGGTAATTCTCATTTCAGTAAGAGACATTTATTACTGTTATTTAATAGAAAAGGCTGATCTTTTATTTTTCTTAAATAGAAAGGGTTTTCCACTTCCAAGATACTTAAAGTTCAATATATGGCATTTATAAATATTTGCTGAAATCAGAGAAATTAAGGCCTAATTGGCCTAAATTGGCCAGAGAAATTAAGGTCTAATTTTAGTCGCATTTTAATTAATTATTCTTCTGATTAATTATTTTATTTCTTTCCAATGAATTTGTTAGTGTTAATTGAAGTAGGCATGAAAAAAAAATCCCTTCACTATCATATGATAAACACCATACTTATGAATATTTGGTGGCATTATTACTATAAAAAAGTGTGCAAAAAAAACTATGCTTAAATCTTTGTTTTAACAAAATAAGTAATATAAACCTTTCCTTGCTTTATTTTTAAATATTTTTACGAATTTTGTGCAATGAATGCTTAAAATAGTATAAATAATTGATATCTAGATATGTAATATGTTAATGATATTACTTTCTGTTGTATTTATTTTATGTTAGAATTGTAATATTTGCAAACAAAGCTGTTCCTTACATTATAATGACGGTTCAATGGAAACTTGGCGAAATGGTGGCGATAGAGCCTAGTTGGCATTGCTTTTTTTTGACACACAATTGAATGAAATATCGAATCTATTCAAAAATTGACATTTCAATTTCTTTGTGTGCAAATGAGATTCAATCTTAGAGGAGGATTTAATGATGCTGTAATCTTTCTTTTTAGAATTGCTGGAAAAATGAAGCTTAGTCTTCAAGAGACTTTGGATTTATTACAGAACCTGCTATCTAAAAGCAGTGATGCACTGATTCTTTAGACAAAGAAGTCCCAGCAAAAAGTTTGGTGGAATTTTTGTCAGATTCTGAAGAAGACGATCAAGAAACTGAAAAAGACACAGGGTGCATTAGTTCAGGTTCAGAGAATATAGTATTTCACACCCCAGGATGTAGTGTTTTAAAAAACATTCAATCGATATCTCACTCAAAATGCATAATGTGTAATGTATTTTTGTGTATTAATGAAAAGAAAAACTGTTTATTTGAATATCATCGAATTAAGTTCATGTGCAAAACATGTATTTACATATATGCGAAAAAAGTAAATTTTAAAAAAATAAATTTTTTTTGTGCTGTAAAATATTTTTGTTCTCTGCTATTTAGTATATTACAGAGTTAAAACTGTGTTAAAAAAGAAGTCATACGTTCTTTTTGTATTATGAGGATATATTTTAGCCCTCCATACCAATTTAATTAATTAGCTCTAACGAATTAAATTTTCCGAAGTTGAGTATTTTATTTATGTACTATAATCCTTAATTTTCAATGCATAGAAAAAAATATTCCACAAAATATTGCAGTAAATCATAATACAATAGATAAAGGGCAAACTCTTGTTTTCCTCTAGGCATATATTTTTAAGGAGCATCTATATTAATTTTCATGACGAAAGATGTTTAATTAAAGTATTTACATTTAAAAGACTATCTGCAATTTCGACAAACTGGATAGTGGAGTTGAAACTTTAATAACTTCAACTATCTGATGAAACAAATATTTGGAGCAGCTGTGAAGTTTTGTTTTCTTAACATCATTTCATAGGATGAATACATTTATTTACTTGCAATTAAGTTTGAATGCAGCATTGCGTGAATATTTGCAGTTTGCTATTGCAACACGAGAATTTAGGATGCACATTTGCAACAATTGTCATTTATAGCCTTAAGCAAGACAATCTGTTTACTGTCATGCTTTGCTGAAAATTTAACTTTAAATTACAAAAAAGACTAAAGAACTTGAAAGCATTTTCCAAAAGTTGTGTTTCTTTCACGCCTCTTTTATTGTTCATTGCCTATGTGTCTCCCAATTGTTTTATTTGTGCATCGTAATTAATTAAATGGAAATGCCATGTTGAAAATGAGAGTAATTAAAGATTCAGTTAGATATTTATGCAAAACTATATTACTCATACGAACTCGTTTATAAAGAAAAAGAACGTTTGGTTATTTTGTGTCGTGTTTCAGAAAATAAAATAAAATTTAAAAATTAGAAACTTTAATTAAATTACTGCCAAAAATAGTCTTTAGTTATAGTAATTAGATTAAAATACTAGAATTTTAAAGCAATCTGTAATGAATCATTGAATGTAAAGTTCCTATTAGAATAATTTGTTCATTTAGAACACAATAAAGCTGAAAGATTCACACTTACTTTTAGATGTCTTTTGGTTAAGGTATCCGACTACATTTGGAACCGTGATTTTAAAAAAGCGCATAAATGGATAATTTTCATGATATTTAGTGTCACTTAGATTAAAATACATGTATAAAATTGTTTTAAGGACATTTTGATAAAAAAATTTATTTAAATACAATATTTAGGCAAAAATTAACTTAGAATAACCTTTTTTCAAAATATATTCTCCTTTTATAAAAAATACTTCTAAAATAATAATATTTTGTGTGTGTGCTTATATAAAGTAATGATTTCTCCATAGAGTCTGAACTATTTTTTTTTTGAAATATTCACATTATTTTCAGAGTTACAACCCATTGAAATAATAATTGGCATTTTTTTTTCTTAAAATTTCTCCCCTGTGTTGTCGTAAGACATGGATAAACCCACTTCTATGTTATATATTTCGTAAATTCTAGTTGAGCCTCTGTACAGAGGTCTGAGCTATCGACAGGTAAAATATTATTATAATAGGAGCATTTTTCAAAAAAGGAGAATATTTTGAAAATGGGTCATTCTATGTTTATTTTTTGTCAAAATATTGTACTTAAATAATTTTTTTATTGTAATAATATTCTTAAGACAATTTTATATACATTTTCTAATCTAAGTGACACTAAATATCATAAATATTATCAATTTATACGCTTTTGCAAAATCACGGTTCCGAAACGTAGTCGGATACCTTAAGTAAATCTCATTTTCATTCTTTTTTTTCCGATTGCTTCTATACTTTCTAGAGCAGCCCTATTCATTCCTGAAATATTATAAAAATTACTGAAATAAAATGAATTTTATATCTCGGTGATCTAGAAAGTAATCGACTAAAACAGTGCTTCTCAAACTTACAATACTGGAGAAACAATTTTCAATCACAATTTTCATCGCGTTCTCCTTTGACAGTTTACTGACAATATTTTGAATGCTATAAAAATGTATTTTGAGGTTAAAGCTACAATATGATCTTAATGGTTTATAAACTGTGCAGAATATCAATATATTAAATTTTGTGCATGTTGCTCTTTAAGTGACGAGGATGAGACTTGAGCTGGCACCCATCTTACTTAACTACCATACCACACCAAAGCTAGGACATTTAAACTCTCGACAGATTCAACAGCGGGGCTTCAGTGGTAGCCAAAGTTTTAAAAGGGCAGTAATAATTAATTGTGGGAAATTACCACGCGAATTTTGTAATGACGTTAATATAGAAATCACACACACATACCTGGAAAGGCTGATAGCGATAGGGGAAGGGGAATTTCCATGACAATATGTTATGCATTTAAAAATTTTCGTGCAACGCCGTGGGGAAATAAACCTGTCTGACAAAGAATTTCGAAACAGGGAATTTTAAGTTATACACTCGGTAAAAGCCCAAGAAACGCCGGGCTAAGCGGAGGAGGGGGCTGGAAGTCATTTTGAAAAAGAGTATTAGAAGTGCTGATTTTGTGAAGTAAAGGGAAAATTTATAAAAGTAGAGAAAGTTCGTGCAACGTCGGGCCATGCAGCTTATAAGTTTTAAATTTTGTGCGTGTTGCTATTAAGAAATAAATATTTTAAGTTACTTTTAAGTAATGCATATTTTAAGTTACTTTTAAGTTATAGGATAGTATTCTGTTACTTTTTTCATAGTTCGGAGTGCATTTTGTTTTGCTTCCTTTCAGTAAATTAATAATTAGTTTTAAAGTAATCTTTCATTTTTGACTTTTCGATGTGCTCGCCCCCCCCCCCCCACGTAGGGTTATCACGTTCTCCTAGGGTGGGGGCGCGTCTTATATGTTGAGAAACGCTGGACTAAGAGTTTGGTCGATTTACTTGCTAGGGTTATCACCAAGTAATGCTTCAATGTGACGTCTTGTTGTGTTGTTAATTTGTCTTCTTAAAGAAATATTTTTTTAAAATATCTAATTTACTGGCTAAGGTGGGTAAATTGATTTTTTCCTTGATATTATACATTGGTAATTTAGTTTTAGTATTATATTTCTAGTTTTGTGATTAAAATAATGTTATCTTATTCGTATGCTCTTTTCTTTACTTTATAGCCCTGTAGTGTAGGCAAATATAGAGGAAGGTTATCTGGCCTTAATACTGTGTTTAACTCTACGACAGTGCTTCTCAAACTTTCTATATTCCCGACTCAATTTTCAATCAGAACTTCATCACGCCCCCCTTCCCCATACAATAACAATGTGTTGAATGCAGTAATAATGTATAATTATTTGACGCTAAAGCTACAATACGACCCTAATTTTAAACCGTACAAAGTATCAAGATAAGTATTAAATGCTATGCATGATAAACCCATTGAAAAATCACTAGTAATTATTAAACTTATTCTTAACTTAGTATCAAATATATTGTACCGTACTGAGATACATTTATACGTATACTATATCATAGTAAATGTATATTTTTTTTATTATGTCAGAATACATTTTGTTTGGTTTCCTTTTAGTAAATTGATAAATTTTTAAATAATCTTTTATTTTCGACTTTCCGATGCGCTCGCCACCCCCTTGTAGGGTTATCACGCCCCCTAGGGGGACGTGCCCCACAGTTTGAGAAACACTGCTCTTCGATCATAACTCTGAAGGGTAAGAGTTTATTGTTATACTACCGATGCTATCACATTTTTGATCTATATCTTGTTTTATTTCTATGTTTTATAATTTGCTTTTTTAGATTTATTACAATTCAGTTAATGTATAATGAGGAATTTTTTAAATTTTTGCACAAGCTGGCATGCTACAGAAATTGGTGATCAGCTTAAATATTAGAGTAAAATGTAAAGTTTCCAACTTTTGATAACGTATTCCACCAATGAATATTGGATGGTAATAGGGGAGAGAATACTTTTATTAAATAGATATAAGAATAGACAGAGGTAAGTATATTTTTCATCTCATAAATGATCTTTATCACTGAAATAAGGTTCTAAAATATGAGAGGGAAGAAAAACCTGACACTTTTCTCATAATTATTTTTTATTTTTATTATATTAAAACTCTTCACAAAGAATTTTTATATTGTTGTACAGAAATTCATTCAACAAATCTAGAGCCTTAAGTAAAATAATTGTAATGTACCTAATTTGCTTCTATTTTGCAAAAATATTTTATTTCTGTGTTAGAGAGTTGAAACTGAATTTTAATTAACTATATACTTCATAATTGTAAGTAACTTTGGAATTTCTTAAATAAAAGTGTAAGAGTTCTTTAAAATTTGCTTCTGTTAACTATAATTGTGATTGAATTTCAAGCTCAGATGCATTGCATTTTAATTCCTCAGTTTGGTTGCGAAAATCAATCATTATCTTTTTATTCAATAAAAGAAAAAATAATTGATTGACCTTGTAGTGTTCAATATGGGAGGGATAATACTGGTAAGAGGAATGTGGCAAATATTATTGATTCTGCTAATGGAGAAAATCTTCACTCAATATTTATTCCATTACGACCACCGAATAAGTGTAAGTATATGGAATGATTTCTGCATAAAGAATGCATTATTCATGGGAAATAGAGAACTGAATATATGTTTATGAAATGAACATTCAATTTTTGAATATGCATTTCATAGAAATTGCTCTGTGAACATGGGTAAGCAGAACTATGAAAACTTATTTTTAGCTTTTAATTATCAAGAAATGTCAGTGGTGGAAAAAGGCAAACTATAATTCCATTTTAAATTTATTATAAATACCTGTAACTTATGAGTCATGCTTTCCCATTGATTAAACATATATGTTTTTAAATCTATAAACCGTGACTTATATATATTATAAGAAGCCGCTTAAGTGAAAAATACAGTAATTGTATAAAAACAAAATTCCTTCTAACACAAATGTATCGTTTGATTACTTATTCAAATATATTTTAAGACAGTGCTTCTCAAAGTTTCAATACTCGCGACCCAATATCCAATCATAATTTTTATCGCGCCCCCCTACACATAAATATAATGCATTGAATTCAAAAATACTATACTTTGACGCTAAAGCTGCAATACAACTTTAACCTCTTAAGTGACATCCAGCGTATACAAACGTCTCGCTCAGCCAAAACAATAATTGTCCCGGACGTATATATACGTCTTTCCGAAGTACGATTTTTTCTCTGTATTGCTATCCACAAAATTATTCCGTAGGCTTTGGAATGTAATAATAGGACCTTGACAATGTTTGCTAAGGATTTACTTATTTCAAAGGATTTGATTATTTTTTACTTTTCTCCCCCACCCCCAAATACACCACATGCACTCGCCTACGTGTTGAAAAACGATGGCATTGGGGAGCGAATCGTGTAACTTTTAGTCGGCAGTTAAGGGATAAATTATAAACCATACAAATTAAAGATAAGTGCTAATTTTTGTGTATAATTTTATATATGACAAGCCCATGGGGTCACTTGGAATTATTTGACTTGTTCTTAACTTAGTATCGTTAAATTAATTATAAATATATCAGTACTGCACAATGTATTTTATAAGTGTTTTATATCAATATAAATTTGTATTTCCTTTTTTATTATGTCAGAATGTATTTCGTTTGCTAACTTTCTGTAAATTAATAATTCGTTTTAAAATAATCTCTTGTTTTCGACTGTTCAATATGCTCACGCTCCCCTCCTATAGTTATCATGCCACTCTAAGGGACGCGCCCCACAGTTTGAGAAACGCTGCTTTAAGAGATTTTACTGGAATAATTTTCTGATGAAAACTGTTTGGGAAATTAATATTTTATATTTTATCGTCTCATTTTAGTTTGACATTTTTTAAAAACCATTACGGTTATACAATTGCTGAGTTCCTACAGCATTAAAAGTTTATCATTTAAATTTTTAGAATTTTTTGTATAAACGTTATTTAAATCTTGTTCCATAAACATTTATTTATTTAAACATAAAAATGAAATTATAGCATAATTTCCCGATTTCCCAGTAAAACATGAAAAATTAATTTTCTTAGTATATTTTTTTTCAAAATTTATTTTCTATTTCAAATAGAAATTATTTTCATTTTGAGGTAACGAATAATCGAAAAAAAGAGAAAGAAATAGAAAATATTCGATGAATTATTTTGTCTTAGACAACAGACGAAACAGAAATTTCTTTTTAGAGTGTATAGGAAATGAGTATCATTCCACAATGGTCAATTCTCGCCAGAATGTTTCAATCCAGAACAAAATCAGGATGTAGAATAGCAACATGAGTTTTTACTATTTGGAACGAAAAAATGTGAGACACATATTCTTTCCTGAAGGTATATTTACTCAGCTCTCAAAAGAGTGATTTCATTTCCGGTCCCGCACAGAATTTGAAAATAAACTTTGGAAGTGTCACCCTAAAAATTCCAACAAAAATTTGCTCGGAGGAATCTAGGAATAGTACCGCTGCTTTAAATTCTTGAACATCTTCAAATATGCGATATGGCTTTTAGGTGAATATTTTCGTATATCCATTATATTTAAATATTTTAGAATATAATGTAATTTTTAATAACACTTCCACAATTAGAGTGTTGTTTATGTTTTAATTAAAAACGAAGGGATTTTAGCAGGTATAATTTAAATTTCAAGTAGGATTTGTAGATGAGCTGACTTCTCTATCGTCAAGTGACAAGGATAACACCTGAGCTGGTACCTCCTCTCTAAACTATTACACCACGCGAACGGGTGGACTTTGAGTCTCGACAGATTAAACGGGTGAATTCTCAGCTGCGAAAACGCTTAACCCTCCATTAGGCGGGCGAATCTCTCAGACGAATAATAAAAATTGTTTCATTGTTGCTACCACTCGATGGGTTGGAAAGTGTCCTTCCTTTTTCTACCTGCCTTTTGTCATTCGTCCAAGGATTCAGTGTCAAGGGTGAGGGGGATTTCTTTAAATTTCGGAGGGTAGGAGTAATTGAATCTGATAGATGCAGCGCGCCCAACAACATTAATTTTAATGCCTTTGTGATACTTCGTTAATTTTGGTTTTCCTTTTCTTGTAAAAAGTGTAGTTTTCAGTTTTATACGAAAATAGTTCGAAATAAGTATTTTGTAACTTTTGTTTGATAGCTTTTTAATTTGCTGGCGGCTAAGATGCATCTGATAGATGCCACGCACCTAGCTCCGAATATAATTTATTTCAATCCTCAATGTAGCTGGAATAAACTCTAAAAATATCTTAATGAGAATCAAAATAACTCAGATTTTCACGCACATATCTAGGAAAACTAGGTCAAGAACTTTTGAAAGAGCCTCTCCGAAGACGGTCTGAGTGGTCTAAGTGCTTTGTTCATTTTGATTAAGGACCGAAGAAATATCTGATATGCAACGCCCCATTCAAGACAAAAACCCAGAAGAAATTTCACCAGAAACTTGGAAGAGAAGATACTGTTCCCTCTTGTCAGGACATCAAGAAAATATTATTAAAATCTTGTGAATTTCGTAATATATTATACAAAAAATCCATGTTTCTTGAACACTGTAAGAGGATTTGTGAAGACTGCAGCATGGCATCTTAAAATGTAAACAGTGGTGGCACAATGATAACTAACCGTTATTTTTTTATGGTTTTTCATTTAAATAATTCAATTTTGGATTCCATTTTAAATATTACTTTATGTTAAATATATTTTATTGTTAAATTTTACAAATAAAATGATTAACCTTCTCGCTGGGTAGTTATTTTATTAAAGTAGGTTTAAAAGTTGCATATGGTTTTATTGCGTATTTCAAATCTACATATAAAACCTACATTTTAGAGTTAAAATATACAAAAAAAATTTATAAAAGAGTTTTTATTTTAAAATATAGAATTAGATTATCCAAATATATATGAGCGTAAAAACATAAATCAAAATATAAACACGGGTTGCACAGCTAAATCGGAGAAATACATCCCCGTGGAAATAATAGGATGCACAAATTTTTCTACATCTACGTTGCCCATGGACATCGCGGATGCTCAGAGAGAGGGTTAAATCCTCTTCGAACGTAAGTATGAGTGGGGGCATCTGAGAGATGCCACGCGCCTAGGGATGTTACTTTTTGAAGCGCGCCTAGCGGAGGGTTAAACTCCTGAGACGCCGGTCACGAGTTCACGACCATAAAAATTTGGCTACCGCGGCCGTATATTGTCTACGTTAAATAAAGAAAAAAAAAATCTAAATAATTTAATTCAGTCTCTCTTAAATTTTCGAATCATTTTTGGGAATAAAATATTTGGGTTCTCATGTACAATGTCATGACATGATAAACATGCATTTAAATCCTTTAGAAAGGAGGTCTGCTTTATTTCAATAATTATTACAGTTGAACACAACTTATCTGAAATAGAATTATATATTCAAAAGAGTTAAGTGCAATCGAATTAACTAAGACTTTTAAAGTAATAATAATAATAGTAATAATTGTGGAGAATAATTTACCTTTTCTGGGTATCAATTCTTATCCGTATTCCGATTGAAACTTTGCTTAAAAACTGTGCATTAAATTTGTGCTTTCTGTTTTTCATGTTATAGACTATCTTTGAAGCTTTATTTTAGCAAAATCCTATTGATATTTTTTTTTTGTTTCACAAGCAATATATGTAAAAAAAAAAAGATTTTTTAAGTCAATTCCTACTTAGGTCAAACAAAGAAAAATTTTATTTTAGTTACTTTCTATGAAATAATTACAGTTAATATAAATATGTATATACATATCACAGAATCACAATATTAAGTAGTAATTAATTTTTATTAGTTATCATTAAAATATCACAATGTCATTCAAAACAAACGTGTGTATGAAATACTAGTTCAACTGAATGCTTTCAAACGTGAGAAATTTTTTTTTTTTTAAGTTTTGATCCAAGTAGCTAAAAATGGAGCCAGCGTGACTGTTTTTGTAATTCTTTAAATAATTAGTTTCAGTCAATTAATTATAATTAAATTATCGTATTGTCACCCAAAAAAATCGTGTATAGGAAATTTCAGCTCATATGAGCGCTTTAAAATGAGAGAAAAAAAAACCTTTTCAAGTTTTGACACAAGTCGCCAAAAGGGTCGCTAAGTCATCAAAAATGATGCCAACGGGGCTGTATCTGTAATTATTTGAATAATTATTTTTAATAAATTGATTTTTAATAATTATAAATAAATTACTATATTGTCATGTAAAGTAATCATGTATATAAAATTTCAGGTCAATAGAGTGCTTTAAAATGTATTTTATTAAAAATGTATGCTTTAAATGTATTTAATTTGAGCACGTTACATATAGAGAGAGATTGTGAACTAAAATTAGAAATTGAAAAAAAAATACCATTGTTTATTATCAATGAGTGAATTTTAAAAATTTTTCTTATAAAAACCAAATCTTATAAATTAACTTTATACACAATAGACTTTCCCCTTTTCGTTTTAAAATACAACTGGGGAAAAAGAAAGCCACCCACTTGAGGGAAAATTAGCAGAAATTTCGAAAAAGGAAGTTTGAATGACATAAATATAAAATTCACCATGGAGTGTTGACGTTAAGAGGGGAATAGGAAATTTCCCATAGTATAAAAGAAAGGGAAATTATATTACAAACTCGAAAAAACCCTTGCAATGTTGGCTATGCAGCTAATCCAGTGCTTCTCAAACTTTCAATACTCGCGACTCAATATTCAGTCATCATTTTCATCAAGCCCCCTTCATACAATAACAATCTATTGAATTCAATAATACTATACTTTTACACTGAAGCTACAATACGACTTTAATCTCTTATGTGTCACAGACGTATATAAATGTCTTGCTCAGCCAAAGCATTAATTTTCTGCACGTATGTATACGTCTTTCCGAAGTATGATCTGCTCTGTGCGCTGCTTTGCATAAAATTATTCCGTAGACTTTGGAATGCAATAAAAGGACCTTGACAGTGTTTACAAAAGATTTACTTATTTCAGAGGATTTGCTTGTTTTTCTCCTCCCCCCCAAAGAAAATCAAAATAAGCGCGTCTACGTGGTAATCGGTGGCATTGGGGAGCGAGCCATGTAACTTTTAATCGGCAGTTAAGGAATTAATTATAAACCGTACAAATCATCAAGATAAGTGTTAAGACAAGCCCATGGAATCACTGGTAATTATCAAACTTGTTCTTGACTTAGTATTGTTAAATTAATAATAAAATACATTGTACATTACTAATACTTTTATAAGTGTATTATATCAGCGTAAATGTGTATTTTATATTTTATTATGTCAGAAAGTATTTTGTTTGTTTACTTTTAGTAAATTAATATATATATTTTTTGAATAATCTTTAGTTTTCAACTTTTCAATATGCTCGCACCCCCCTCGTAGAGTTATCACGCCCCTCAAGGGGGTCGCGCCCCACAGTTTGAGAAACGCTGAGCTAATCTGACATTAAACGCTTAACAAACTGCACTATTATGTTCGGGCCATTAATGAGCTATAGAATCTGCATCAAACCAAAGAATTGCGTACTTTTAAGTCTTCTTATATTCATCCATTAATTTAATATTACTGTACGAGACTTACAAAATCAGAATTTATTGCTTTGAAGTATTTTGCAGAAAATCAATTTTAGTATTTTAGATGCATTTGAATTGTAAATGAAGTCAATGAAGAACTAAATGGAATTTTAATGTTATTTATATTGAAATAGATAGAAAAAGTAATGATTAATAGTTGTTTCATTCATTTTAAAATCATTAGAATGGACGACTGGTGAATTAGAAGAAAGTTTTAAACTGTAGATAGTTTTATCCTTTTTGTCGATGAATACTGTATACACAATTACATTAAATGCATCTATATTTTAGAATAGAAATAGCAGGTATCCATTAAGATGAATTTATTTTATCACATTTACAGAATGATATTTTGTTCTTAAAATGTCATTAACAAAGTTTTTTGTTGCGATTTTTTGCTAGCACTGGAATACATGTATCTAGTTTGAGCTTTACCTCTCTAATGATAAACAAGTTATATGAAATGTTTAATTCCTACAGTGTTAGAAAACATACTGGCGCCATATGTCACAGCCAGTTTTAACTTTGACCGAAATAACACAGAATAAATATAAAATTAAAAAATAAAATTTAATTAATGAAGAAACTGTATTTC
>BMAV01005599.1:140918-151330 GCA_019973955.1 Trichonephila inaurata madagascariensis | reverse complement strand
GTATTACTTTGCTATTCCTTTTTGAAATTACCTTCCGCATAAGAGATATTTTCATTTTAATAAAAACTAGAGCTTTTTATCTAAGTTATTGTATGCACATTTGCTTAAAAAAACAGTATATATTCACGTTAAGAACTGTGAATTTGGTAATGAAAACGTGATGGATAAATCTGAAAGTTAAAACACTTCTACTGTTATACAGAACATACACAAAAAATATCAGCAAATTATTTTAAAAACTTTTTGAGTAATCACTGTCCCCGTTTGAGTTTTTTGAAAAAAAAAACGTATTTCGAGTAAAACGCATTTTAAAGTTTGACATCTTATGTAAAGTTATAGCATCTGCTTTTACTAAAACACTTGTAGTTTTTATTCTAGTGAATGGAAAATAAAATGACGTTATATTTTTATAAAGTTAATAAGATGGACTATAAAATAAAATCATAAAAATTTTTTTTGTCAATTTTTAGGAAAAATCATGATTTTAGGGTAGTCGGATACCTTAACGATTGAAAATTTGAACAAGATATACATATATATAGGGAGAGATTGAACTAATAGAGTAGAAATTGAAAAATGTGTTATAATAGTAAACATCTATATATCAATGGCCTTATTATATAAATGACATTTATATATTTAAAGAACACACACGAAATACGCATTTCAGAAGAAAAACACCATTTTTAAACAAACAATTATATAAAGTTAATAAAAATAATTTAGGACTTTAAAATTCTTACTGCTTCTATAAATTTTAATATATTTGAATTTTTTCCTAGCATTCTAAGAAATATTTTTCGAAATTTTGTGCATGGGAATGGTATTACGAGTGATACTTTTATTTTTACAATTTATTTTCGAATCGGACGCTATAAAAAAAGTAAACAGCTATATCTCTAAAAATAACTAATCACACAAATCTTTTTCCACGTTCAGTATCCTTAAACATATTATTCTAAAAAGTTTCAAAACTTTATTATTTAACTTATATATATATATTTTGAAGATAAAAAAAAACCTTAGAACATTTTGAATACACGATTATCGTGAAAAATTAAAACTTAAGAAAAAAAGCGCGTAAGTGGCACAAATCCGGAGGACAGAACCTGCGACCTATGTATCCGAAGCCCAGTAACATAACCACTGTACAAAAATGATCACTACTGTCCGTAGGCGGTTACTGATTTATGAAAGATACCGACCACTACAGTACTCTCCCACCACTGAGTCGGTGGATAGGCAAACGAACATGATATTTTGTTATATCGAGCGTGTCTGTTGCTCCTGTTAATTGGAGGTTTTTCAATAAGTGAATCTGACGACTTTAGTTGCTGCGTCAAGTGAGTCTGACGACTTTGACGACTTTGGTTGATCTTCTGGCGGGTAGAGGCACCACGATAGATCAGAAGGTTGCGTGTTCATATCACGTCCGGATCACCAATGAAGTGGCGCCAATCTGGAGGATAGGACCCGCGACCGGTCCGATGTATCCGGAGCCCATTAACGTGAACTCTAGATAAAAATGATCACCTCTGTCCGGAGGCTGTTACTGCATTATGAAGACACGAACCACTGCAGCTATTTAAAAATTTTAATGTCTGTAAAGTAAATGAAAGAGCTAAATGTAGACGTCAAGTTGTTCTAGTCTCGGTTTTCTCTTCGGCATATGTTCAAAGGTTAAATAGCTGGTAAATAATGTAGACAGAGCTAAGAAATTTTGTACACATATTTAGGAAAGTTGCACAATTTAAATGAGGTAGTTAAAAAGTTGATAGATTGGTCAATTGTAGGGTAATGCGTCTTCTTAAAATCTCTAAAAATAAATTCAGCTAAGACTAAAAACCGAAAACGTGATAATACTAATAGTCATCACACACTTTTACGTTTTGAAAACCATTTATTTTCCTCATACGCATATAGTTTTAACTATCATTCTATAAATATACATACTTTCAAAAGCCTTCTAGATTCTTTTCATGAAACTTGAAAAAATGGTAAAATTTACCACATAAACTATTCGAAAATTTTTGAAGTTATACTTCTTCTGGGGCGTTAGAGAAATGGGATGAGTGTAAATTTTTACAATGCACGCACAACCCGTCACGGATGTGACGCACACCGTTACGGATGGGAAAATCCTTTGTCTAGAAATATACAAAACGTGACAAATCATTTTCACCTTCGAAATTCTCAGAAAAATATTTCGCTTCACTTCCCTGAAGAAGGGGACACCCGGGTTTGAACCGGAGACCTCTCGACCTGCAGCCGAGAGCTCTACCACTGATCTATACACCCGCGTCAGCGAACTTTTGCTTTGTGTTCCGTAGGAACGTATACGAAAATGTGCTTTGTCTAGAATTATACAGAACGGGACAGATCATTGCCGCCTTCAAATTCTCAAAAAAATTATTTTTCTTCACTTCCCTGAAAATAGGGGCACTCGGGTTTGAACCGGGGACCGCCCGATCTGCAGTCGAATACTTTACCACTGAGTTATACACCCCGTGTCAGAGAGCCTTTGCTTTTCGTACCGTAGGAACGGAATTCGAAAATGCTTTGTCTAGCAATATGCAGAACGCGGGACAGATCATTCCCGCCTTCGACCCCCTCCCCATATTATTGGTCCTATTGTCCCTGTGTGGGGGTGTTTAAATTTATTTAAATCATGATAATCTCAGGTTTGGCTGGTCCGATTGACTCAAGGTTAGTATCGATCAATAATGCTCGTGACCGTCTTTCGTCTTTGGCTCAGCTTGCCCTGCTAAAGATTTTTAGAAAGATTTTAATCTTGTTACGCCAAAGAAGTATAACTTCTTACGTGCGTACATAAGTACACTCACATTTTTTTATTGTGTGGACAGTTAATATTAAAAGTATGTTTAATAAGTAACGGTAACGGTTATACATTTACGTGGAACCTTATGTTTAATATTAACGCTGTAGAAAACAAAAAAAAAAAAAAATATTAAACAAAAAATAACACAGAAAAGTAACAATTATTTCTTAATATACATGCAAAACTTTGAAGCTAATTTTAGTTTATAAGACAACTTCGAATGAATAACATTTATGTTTCCTTGGAGAAATATTTCTTAGTGTAAATCGAAGGCTTATTATATAATATTTTTTCTTAAAAAATATATAAAAATCTACTAATAAAATAATATTAGTTCTAAAACTGAAACAAAGATTACCCAGTTCGTAGTTTCTGAACATATTGTCTAACTATTTTAATTAATATTTTGAAAAAATGCAGTCGTTAAATTCAAGTACTAATCTCCTTTTTGATAATTCATCATCTTCAGAGGTGACATTACGAGCTTCATATTTTTAAATTTCATTCTATTTCGGTCTATGCTAATTTCAGTTTTTCATTTTTACCATCCGAAAATCTTCTTTGATACCATCATCCCTTTACTCACAATACATCACTTTCTTTTTCCCTTTATGCCAAGTTTACCCTTAAATACTCTAATGATTACAGAAAAATATTAAACTTTGGCTACACACATGAATTCGTCCAACATTTTCTATATAAGCTTTGTTTGAATAACAATTTTGTTAACTTTATAAGGAAAATTTTCACTTTTACATGATACTAGCTGGTATACCCGTTCTTTGCACGGGTGAATTGAAAAATTAAACAGTACATATTGAAGGATAAAGACCTTTTTAATGTTAATTTTACGTGAATTGCATATCTCAGTTGAGCAAAAAAATCATATTTGTTAAATTTTAAGTCTGTTTATGTAATAGCTGATAAAAAGGCTTTTTTAAAAATTTATAATGCCGTTAACTCCTTTGTGGGTGGAGTTTTGTAGATACCTTCCTAAGTTGATCTCTGTTCAGAAAAAAGTAGCATATTGTTATGTATTTTAAGTAATGAGTGCTGAAATTAGTGTAAATAATTTATTTCTGGATGTATACGTTAAAATTACTTTCTGTTGTACTTGGCCAAGATGAATAAGATCCTTAAGTTCCGACCATGGTCATTAATTATTTTGTAAATAATGTAAATTCTTTCTTTTTTTTTCTAATTCCTTAGTTTTACTTTAGTATTGTAATTAATATCTACATCTCTTCATGTATTTTGAATTTATTTGCTTTGTACATGCTGTTGATGTTGAGTATATTTGTTATTTTATATGTGATTATTATGTGAGTAGTTTGTCTGTAAATAGATACCTCCTACTCAAGAATTGTACTGCCCGGGACGTGCAGTCTTTGAAGAGGGGGCAGTATTACGAATTTTGTGTAAATAATGCAAAATAATTTGTATTTGGATGTCTAATGCTTCATGTTTCTCTATGTTACATTTATTTTATGTTAAAATTGTAACATTCGCAAGCAACGCCGTTCCTTACATTATAACGGCGATTCAATGGAAACAGCAAAATGTTGGCGATAGAGCCAAGTTGGCATAATTTTTGGTGACCCTGTAGGCAATTTGATGATTGATTGCACTGTCCAGAAGTTGATACTCTGTAGCGCCCCCTGGTAGGGAACATAAACAAAGAAGATAGCACAAGAACCCTTTCCACAAAAGAATACATATACCTGACAGTTTTCATAGTGATCGGTTGAAAGGTATTGGAGTGAAGCTAGGTCATATGTACAAACTTACTTTTATACATACATATATATATATATATATATATATATATGTTACCGGCAAAGTATGAAATCCGGCGTTCTATAGAATGCCTAGGCTTTGTATAGAATGCCTAAAGCTAACCGGAAATGTATGAAATAGTTAATATTTCACACATTGCCCAGGCATTCTATTGAATGTCTGATGAGAAACTGGCAAAGTATGAAATATATCTCTGATTCGTTTCGAATATTACGTGGCAAGACACGAGACTTTTAGACCGAGCCTCAGGCTTTGAATTTGTCCCTTGAGCTTTGTGATTTATTCGGGAACATCAAAATACTTAATTTTACTTAAATTTGTTCAACAAAAAATTGATTTTTTTTCATGTGCTGCACACTGGCGTAACCAGGCATGAGTAAGCCTAGTATTGAAAATTCGTTGGGGGCAGTTTTTGGAAAATAAACAAAAATGACCGCTTATTCCAAAGTATCAAAATAAGTATACAGGGCATATGTATTGAAAAACTTTATTACTTAAAAACTAGCTTGTTGTCAGTTGTTTATTAGGTGCTTTTCTCGATTTTTTCTCGGCAAATTCATTTATAATAATATCCATAGCAGATGATTTTAGTTTTTCAAGTTTATTTGCTTCTGTTGACAGTATTGTTAAGGTATCCGACTATGTTCGGAACCATGATTTTGCAAAAGCGTATAAATGGATAATATTTATGATACTTAGTGTCACTTAGATTAGAAAATGTATATAAAATTGTTTTAAGGGTAGTATTACAATAAAAAAATTATTTAAGTACACTATTTTGACAAAAAATGAACATAGAATGACCCATTTTCAAAATGTTCTCCTTTTTTGAAAAATTCTTCGATTATAATAATATTTTGCCTGTATATAGCTCAGACCTCTGTACAGAAGCTCAACTAGAATTTTTGAAATATATAACTTAGAAGTGGGATTATCCATGCTTTACGGCAACAGAGGGGAGAAATTTAAGAAAAAAAAACACCGATAATTATTTCAAATGAGTGTAACTCTGAAAATAATGTGAATTTTTCAAAAGGCGTGTTTGAACCTCTGTACAGATGTCTGAGCTCTATACAGGCAAAATATTAATACAATAGAAGAATTTTTCACAAAAGGAGAAAATTTTGAAAAAAAGGTTATTCTAAATTAATTTTTTGCCGAAATTTTGTATTTAAATAATTTTTTTTTTGTCAAAATGTTCTTAAAACAATTTTATAAATGTATTCTAATCTAAGTGACACTAAATATCATGAAAATGATCCATTTATGCGCCTTTTTAAAATCACGGTTCCGAACGTAGTCGGATACCTTAATTTTATAAGAATAAGAATTATTTTTACGTGAAAAATGTAATGAAGTTTAATTCAAAAAGACATTCAAGCCTACCATGTTGCAACGAGTTGGTTAATTTAATTTTCTTATTTTTTATATGAAAATTTTGTTTTCCTTAATAAGAAAGACATAAATTTTGGTTGGTACAAGTTTCATTTTGTTTTTATGTATAATGTTTTAATGGCACTCTCATTATTTCTTCAGAATGAAATTTGTTTTTTAAGGAATGTGCGTCATTGATATAAAAGCCTTATCTTGGCCTTTTTACATACTTTGCCTAAATAGCTTTGGGCATTCTATACAATGTATAGGTAAAGTATGTAATAATTCTCCTATTTCATACTTTGCCTAAAAACGCCAGGCATTCTATACAATGCCTAGGAATTCTATAGAATGCCGGCATTTGATACTTTGCCGGTAACATATATATATTGTACATCATGATTTATTTAAACTTTGCAACTATTTAATACTGTACCTTAATCACCCACTTCTCTGGGAATATCATGACATTTTAACACTATACATTCTTTTTGAATATGCAATACCATACATTCTTTTAACACTATACATTCTTGATTGTTATCTAAGTTATTAAGCATTCGATTGTACTGAAAAATATTCTTAGAGCCCTCACCTCTTGATTTACAAAAAAACAGGACGTTTTCTAAAACGGAAGTATATTTGTCATTCCCGCCCTGTGGCTCCCCCCCCCAACCCATGGAATATATTTTTTCAAGCCCCATTTTTAGAGGATTTCAATAAAAGCTACATGATTATAAAACTCCAAATCTGTAGGTCTAATATTTCGAAAACAGAATTTTTTGTGTTGATGTTCGCAAAAATCTGCTCTCAGTAGATCTCTACTCAACAAAAGTATAGCTAGCTTGTCAATTAACAAGTCTGTAAGTTTAATTGTTGAAAAAGGGACTCCTTTATCACACCTTCATAACCTCATGCAACCCAACTCGGAAGCCGATATACGAAAAACTCGTTCTTAGAGAGTCTCTAAACAAAAGTAACATGCCTGCTGACTTTCAAGTCTTTAAGTCCAATATTTCCAGAAATCTTGTTTTGAGGGAGTGAGTGTATGAGTGGGTCAGTGAGTCGCGTTTCCACAAGAAATGTATCGATATAATTTTGCAATTTTAATCTGAGTACACTAAATGCTTTTTTTATTAATTTCACATACATAATACGTAGTATAATCCGAAAATTCGGGGACTGCTGCCATTGCTGTCAATGAAAGCAAGTACTTAAAATCACTTAAAATGGATTCCCCCAACCCTCCCCTACCTGGCCTGGTTGGCTTAGTCCGTGTCATATGACCGAACCACACGCGCAGCTGTTATCTTCCGAAGCTAGTTAGTTTTGCTCGGCGAAGTAAGAAAGATGGCTTTCGTTGAACAGCGTTGAACGTTAAACTCGCTTCGTACGATTAAGTAGAACACCAATGGACACTCTGGAAATGCTAAGTAAGGTTTATGGCGAATCTACCATTGCGAGATCTAAGGTTTACGAATGGCATCAGTGTTTTAAAGAGGGCCGAGAATTCCCCAACGATAATGAACGTGTTGGAAGACCTTCGACTTCACGGAACGCAGAAAATATTGTGTTGGTGTCTGAATGTGCTAGATCGTCGCCAAACACTTGCACATATCACTGAGGTTCCACACTTCTCGAAGACGTCCTTTTTAGGGTATCCATTCGTTGTAAAAGGCCTCAGTTCTGGCAGAGTGACGACTGGTATCTTTTGCACGACAACGCACCAGTACATAGATCCCAATTAATAAGAGAGTTCCTCTCCAAAACTCGTAAAAACGCGCTTCCACACACATCCCCCTATTTACCAGACTTAGACCTGTGTGACTTTTATCTGTTCCCATCAATGAAGAAACATTTACAGGGACGACTTTTTGTGTCATCAGATGAGGTAAAAGTAGCATCACAGGAGGCCTTATGGGAGGTGGCGAGAAATGGCTTCCAGCTGTGCTTCCAGAAGTTATACGAAAGCTGGCAGAAGGGTACCCTCACCCAAGGGGACTACTTAGAAGGTGGATGGACCTCGGTGAGATGTAATATTCAGGGTAAGTTTTTTACACCTTGTCTCTGAACTTTTGGATTATACTACGTATATCATAATGAACAATTACTCACAAATTTAATTTTATTAATAAGCATTGTGCTAGAATGTATACAGATTTTTAAAAATTTTATTCCTTTTGTTATATACGAGGACATTTCCCTTTTTTGGGTTTAAACTTTCTTTCCCCTCGCTGGAAGGAAAACAATAGGAACTAATTAATTAAAAGTTAATCCTGCGAACGCCTTACCAAAAGAAATAATAATTATATAACACAAGCAATGGTAAATGTAAAAGAATTCCGAAAAGGCATTCTTTGCTGTAGATTCTATATTTCTCTCCTCTCAACTCCGTAAAACTAACAAAAAGAACAATACTACTTTTCCACAGAGCATTCTCTCCATATACTTAATTATATCTGAATAGAATATCTATTGTATGGATTGATTAAATACAGGTTTGATTACAGTGCTATTTACGTCTTTCCTGCGGTTATTTACATTAGGTGCGGTCCATACAACTCGCGCAAATCGTAGAACCAATAAGGTTGATAAAGAAGGGTTAAATTTGAGACATAAATAAAAAAAAAAAAGATGCGCGTTGTGATGTTGAAGGCCCGATTGTTAATTTATCATAGGGAAGAAGAGGTAAATTATAGTTTTATTTAATGGATGAAATTAGTTTAATGTCACCTGACCTATGTAATTAAATGTTTTCTACTACAATCAAAGCTGGCATGAATCATACTCGAGTACACATTTCAGATTGAGACATTACAAATAGTTTAACGATTATTCCGTAACAAATATATCTTATAGATTAATCTGTTTCTAATAGCCTATTGATTATTTTGTTACAAATAACATATCGATTATTATGTTACAGCTCATCTATTGATTATTCTGCTGGATAGTTTATCGATTATTCCGTTACAGATAGCTAATCGATTGTTCTGTTATAGATATGCTATCGATTATTCTTTTACATTTAGCCTATCGATTATTCTATATAACTGACGACAAAAGTTTGTTTTTCTTATAATTCAGTTGCTACTATTAGCTTACACTCTCACAATATATATTTACTTATATATCTTGTTCAAATTTTCAATCGTAATAAAATAATTTTTATTCAATCACTTAAGTTCAAATACATTTTTTAAAACTTGACGCGGAGGACACTTGCTGTTAATACAGTTTTTTCAAACATCAATTTATTAATTAATATTTTAAATTAATTATAGTTTAAGAGATATATTTCAGTCGATATGGTTCCTCTAGATGGCACCGCCATTGGATAAAACAGCTTTTGTTAAATTTGTGATGAAGATTTATCTTAACCAAGTAATCATATTCTACTTAATGTCCTTTTACATTGGTTTGGTTTTAAGATACTTACCTATTATATTTAACTTTTATTAAAAAAGGTAATTATAAGTTTAATGTAGTTAAACAATTTTTAATATTAATTTAAAAGATGTTTTGCCGCTTAATATTGTGATTCTATCACATGTATATACATATTTATATTAATTGTAATTATTTAATAAAAAGTAACTAAAATAAATGTTTTCTTTGTTGACTTAAATCGGAATTAAATTAAATTTCTTTTGCTACTTATTTTTTTGTTGTTTTAGTGTTAACTATATAATACCATGAAAAAATAAATACACAAATAAATTTGATGATTACTATGAAATGATTTACTTCCGAAAGGTAACTAGCTCCATTGGGATTTTTGAACTACATGCAAACATATTTCGAATGGTACCACATTAGGAAAATTGGGGGTTGTGGAACATTTATTGCATTACTCTAGTTAGAATTGACTTGAAGGTGCTGCTAAGTAATACGACGAAAGACAATTTTTTCACATCTTTTTCTTGAGCGTTGATTACCATGCATTTAAAATACTTATCCTAAATTGATTTCGAATTTCGCGTGGAAAGTTTACGTGTTTTAGAATTAAATAAAAAGTTGGACCAAGTTTTCTCGCCATCTTCTACGGACAATTTTTTTCCTTCCCCATTTGTGGTGAAAATTATAGCTAAACGAATATCCCTATTCCACGGTAATAATTTTTTTTATCCAATATTTTCATTAAGTTACAAACATGTAATTTGGGAACGATATTTATTTATTGGCGTATTAGATTGTAATGCAGCTTTCAAACCGTCACACTCTCACATTTACATGACTTTTCCTGGGTGGTTATTTAATGCAATTGTTTGGTAAACTCTTTCTTAGACGATATTTTTCAATTACTACTATTAGTTCACTCTCTCCACACACACACACACACACGCGCGTGCGCTCGCGCGGGGGGATATTGTTCAAATTTTCAATCTTTAATAAAATACTT
>BMAV01005599.1:130429-140518 GCA_019973955.1 Trichonephila inaurata madagascariensis | reverse complement strand
TCGAAACGCTACAAAAAACGCTTTCTTTTGGTAAATCTTGCTCTTTTGAAAGCTGTGCATTTCTACAGTTAATTAAGCCTAAAATCTCAGTTTAAACAGAATGATTTAATCTAAGTGACACAATTTGACAAAATATAATATACTATTTCAAAAATAAGATAGAAATATATAGAGAACATGGCTCCAGGTAGAAAATGAATAAATTGTGGAATTTGGAAACATTTTGTATTCCCTTCGGCATACCAAAAGCATATTTAATCATCGAAAAAGACGTTTCTAAAGAGCGTTTTCATATTATTCTGGTTTTAAAAGAAGATACCCTGACTGGCAAGTTTTGAAATTTAAAATGATAAGAAGTCTTCCTTAGTAAATGACGAGCAAGGTCTTGTAGTATTTTGGAATGCAGTCACATAAATCTGGATCTAATATATGTTTTGCATACTTATTTAATATTAAACATTGCTCATTGAATGCTTAGACGAAAATAATATTTTATAATCATATAGAAATTATAGTCTTATAATAATCGCATTCTCGTTATAAATTATGCTTAAAAAAAGGGAAATAAAATTAGTTTTATTACTTTATTATATGAAAAGTTAATCTCTGTTAATTTATATTGAAAAGCTTAATTTCAACACGGAAATTTTAAACCTATTCGCCGTTGAAAATCTTATTTTTTATTAATATGTTAGCTTTTTAAAAATAAATGCTATGTATTAAAATCATTGATAATTTTTTTAAGGAAAATCTTTTATTTTTATATCTTACTAAGAGTAGTTTCTGTTTAGTTGTGAATAATAAATAAAGAATTCTTGGTTTTAGATATTTGAATTTCACGAAAGAACGTTTAATTTTTTTTTTCCGTTATAATATGTTATTCCTTTTTTTTACAATTACTTTAACACCTTAAATTTAAAAACTGAAAATACTCATGTACCAAAACAATAACTATATTCATTCTACTATTGTCTCCCATCTGGCATAGTGATTAGTGAAGCTGACTGCGGTGCAATAGGGTCTGGGTTCGAATCCCGGAGAAGGTATGGATGTTTGTAAATGTATAGTGCCTTGGCGGTATGGGAGTCTTCTAAATAGCCATGAAGCCGCAAGTCTTCTTGTAAGGTTGGTGGAAGGGTAAGAGAAGTAGGAGGTCCCTCATCCTCCCCATCGAAATTGGGGTGGACTGGAGCGAAATCGTACTGTCACCTACATGGTGCTTAAAGCTAATGAGAAGCGTAAACATCCATTCCTTCACTGCGATGAATTTCGTAGACCTTGATCTGATGTTACTATTGATCAGGTGGGATAAGTTACAACAACATACTAATAATAATATAATCATAATCTGTCATAAAAAAACTATTATCTCTCTGTATCTAGGATTAAAGATGCTCACAAATTCACTCACACACTGAACACGAGATGTCTATAAATATGACCTATAGACATGAAATTTAACAGGCCTGTTTCTTTCGTTGAGTAGAGATCTACTAAGAAGAAGTTTTACGAAAATCCACTCCCAAGGAGGTGTTACGCAGGGGCGTTATAAATTTTAAAAAGTACCATTTTTGAACTATTAAAACTTATAAACTTTAAATTAGGAAAGCATGTTTTTTTTGTTGAGGACAGATCCACTAAAAATGGGTTCACTCTCAAGATGTTACGGGGGCGTAAAAGATAGATTTACTTCTACTTGAGAAATTTTTTTCAATCAAGATTTTTTTTTTAAAAAAAGTCAAGAAGCTAGGTTTATAATGATATGTTTCGATACATTAGAACGCTCAATGCTAGGGCTTATATATGTGATATGTATGATAATGTAAAAATATATATATATATATAGTCATAAAACATCATGAAACGCCTAACAAAGCAAGGGAAGTTAAAGACTAGTAAATAATATAATATTCACAGAAATATAATACTATTAAAAATAATCTATATACATGAAACAGCTTAAGGTATCCGACTGCGTTTGGAACTGTGATTTTAAAAAAAGGGGACCAATGGATAATTTTCATAATATTTAGTGTCACTTAGATTAGAATACATGTATAAAATTGTTTTAAGGACATTTTGACAAAAAAAAATATTTAAATACAATATTTCGTCAAAAAATTAACTTAGAATAACCTTTTTTCAAAATGCTCTCCTTTTGTGAAAAACAGTTCCATTATAATAATATTTTGCCTGTATATAGCTCAGGCCTCTGTACAGAGGCTCAACTATGATTTTTAAAAAATTCACATTTTTTCAGAGTTACAACCCATTGAAATAATTATCGGCGTTTTTTTCTTAAAATGTCTCCCCTCTGTTGTCGTAAACATGGATAAACCCACTTCTAAGTTATATATTTCAAAAAGTCTAGTTGAGCCTCTGTACAGAGGTTTGAGCTATATACAGACAAAATATTATTATGATAGAACTATTTTTCACAAAAGTAGAGCATTTTGAATAAAGGTTATTTTAAGTTAATTTTTTGACGAAATATTGTATTTAAATAAATTTTTATTGTAGTACTCTTCTTAAAACAATTTTATATACATTTTCTTATCTAATTGACACTAAATATAAATATTTTTCATTTATACGCTTTTGAAAAATCACGGTTTTGAACGTAGTCAAATACCTTAAAACTCAGCAATAAAAAAAATTGTAAATATAATTTTTTACAGAATAATTGTTCTTAAGAGGTTAATAACTTTTGAGAAGGGTTTAATGCTTTAAGAAAAAATCCAAACACAAATATCACCCATAACAATCCAAACTGCGATCCGTAACTGTTGCGCTGTTACTTGCCTATCATCATTTATTTGATACATGTTGTTGAGTAATAGCTCTCTTATAAAAAAAGAAATTTCTTACCTTTCTTCAATCATTGTTACTTTGATATCTTTCAGCCACTGCAGTAAGTTCCGTGATAAGAGCGAGAAATCTGAGCTTCCTGAAGGCAAGAAAACAAATATAAAAGGTATTCCCATTTTTCTCTGAGATTGAAGTAAGAAGAAAATGTTTTGACTATACAAGATGCAGCTGTTACGCAAGATAGAAGCTAATGGTGTTTATTGTCTGCTGTCAATATGCGAACAATGGAGAGGTTTCTATATGTCAATGTATTAAAATGGATATTTTCTTACATTGGTTGATCGTTTTAACATTTTGGGTCCACAGCTAACCTTAAATGGCGATTAAAATTATTATAGCAGCTCCGGATAATATATCTTGAATAGAAAGAAAGTAATATTTCTGGGGATATAAAATTTCATGTCGTGATTAAGATTTGCTGGTCGATTTTCGATATCAGATATCATTTTGAAATTGCTTAACCTCATGGTCTTATCGAGTCTAAAAAAGCTGTATAAATTCACATGTTTTCTAATAAATAAAATTCCGTTAAATGCTTTTCGTTCTTTTATAATTCTTTTATCCACATTAAACTTACTAGATGTGTGCTGTTACGAATTGTGGCCACGGTAACCGAGTGGTATAGGTATTGGATCGTGGCTGGCTTTGTCACGAGTTCGAGCCCAGTACCACTAAAGACTCGCCGTGTAGGGCAGCGATGCACGTTAAATCTGTCGAGAGCTGAAACGTCCTCCCTTTGGTGTAGTGTGGTAGTTAGGAGAGGGGGAGGGGTGCCAGCTCAGGTGTCGTCCACGTCACTTGACCATGGTTCAAAATTACGTGGTCCGTCGCCAAAAGCCCTCGTGTAGCTGAACAGTGCGACGTTAATATTCACTCACTCACTCAATCACTCGCTGTTACGAATTGTTCAGGAACTGCGTAATTTCAATTTAATATTAAGTTTCATTAGTTATTTTTGTATTTCACCCTTTAATTGTCTAGTTGGTTCAAAAGTGAATTTCAATTTTAAAAAAGGGATAATACCTTTAGACATTCAAAAAACCAATTTTTTGAAAAACATTTCTAAAAAATTAATACAGAATATCAGGATTATTTTAACTCTTTTGTGGGTCATTTATTTCTCTTCGGAATTTCTCGCAGTTTTTTTATGTTTTATTAACAATTAAAAAATAGCAGTTAAGGAAATATATTTTATTTCGCCGAATTGTATGTGTACATTTAAATTTTAGGGATGGGAAAAATACTTCCCAAAGAACCATCCACCATCATAAAGAAAATTAAATTTAATTGGGATTATTTGCCATGAAAATATGAGAAGTATGTTGCAGTGCACAAGGGGACACATTCTGCACAAATGCAGCGGGTCCTTCTTTTCTGCTACATTTCCTACATTGTCTATAGCTGAAAACCATCTTTGGTATATGATTTCCCACTCTGGTTAATCGCACATCATCCGGAACTGCAGACTTCTTTGCTTGGAAGCTAGCAGGACGTCATTTCCTTTTTCTTGAGGAATATCTATTTATTCACTGACGAGCTAATGCTGTACGGAATTTGAGCAGGTCCTAACTTCTTTTTCTTTTGTTCACTTACCAAAGTATGAAATTATTCATAATGGCAAGGCCATTAAGAAAATAAGAGAAACGATGTCACCATTTCAAAGAATCTTCTTTTTGGGGTTTCTTCGATCGAAGCGATCAAACCTTTCCATGACAACGTTATAAACAGGGCAGCTTTTAGACAAGGCACTTCTGCTTTAGTATCAACTTTTTTTTGGTCCGATTTACAGATGTCAAAATCGCTGGATTATGTGCAGTAGTACAAAACTGAAGCGGGAATCAGTCTTCTCATCGTTATAATAGCAAGGGCAATGTAATATAATGGGTTTTGCGCTTCTCACAGGTCTATTTTGCAAGATCATATAAATGGGAAGTAATTTTCCCAAGGCCCACGGAAGGATTAAAGCAAACCACGTTGAAATACGACAGTAATTATGCGATCAGTAATAAACAAATTTAAATGTCAACAAAGACTTCACCTTTAAAAATACAAATTAACAGACTTTTCGTTAATTTATATTTGGATTTCATTGTTTGGTTATTTGATTTATAAACATCGCTCTTTGAAGCAACATGAGGGATATTGACGAGGAGCCTTGCAATGTTAATTCATGTATGACACTTGATTTCATATTTTATTCTCCAGACTTTGTTCAGATTTGTGTAGAACATACCTTCTTTGTACCACACATAATTAAATACTACTGTTATGAATGCCATTTTATCCATGTTCGTAAAAGAGCTAACATTAAGGTCACTTCGCTCATGTTAGTAATACTGATAACAGTAAGGCCATTCTGAGCATATCAGTATATAATATAACTGACAATAATAAAACTTTATTTCAGTCTTTTGATGATAAAATAATTACGTTTATTAATTAAAAAATGAACAAAGGAGTGTTTTATAATATAGAGAGGAACAAGAGAGGCATCTTACATAAATATACTGTTGCTTAGATCGGATTCAAGGATTTTACGCTATCAGTCCCAAAGAAAAAAAAATTAAGAGCAATAAAATTTATTGTCAGAAAACACAACTTTTAAAATACAGGATACAGTTGTAAAATTCGAACTGTAAATACCTGCAGATTTTCACCTCTTTTATAGTGCTCAGACCTAACTATCAGTGTCTGAAAATACATGCACGTTTAGTTAAAGTTTATCCGCTCACAAGCAACCACTCGTTAGTAAACTCTCCACCAACTGAAATAAAACTGACTCAGTTTCTTCTCAGTTTAATACCTGTTCGGCTACCTTTCAGTGCTTTCTCAAAAAATTCATTTGTGTCCTAGATCGTGATGTTATAGATTTCTCCAGTAATTTCCAGAAGCATCCATAAGGTCGCTAACAGGGTCGCCAAAAATGATGTGAACTTCGCTGTATTGCCAATATTTCGCTAAGTTTCCATTGGAATGCTGTTATAATGTAAGGAACGGCATTGCTTACGGATATACCAACTTTCATCATAAAATATATATTTAAAAAAAAAAAAAAAAAAACAGAAAGTAATATTAAAGTATTAATCATCCAGATACAAATTATTTAACTATTTTAAGATGAAAATATGCAGTACTCTTACAAAATTCGTAACAGTACAACTATTAAAGGACAAAATATTTACCAAATTTGAACTCTATCAAATAAGTCACATGCCGAATTAAATCAACTGTTTCGTCACGTTTTTGTCTTCTCTTTTTCAGTGCTATCGTTGGGCTGATTTATCGAAATCAGGTGGCGCTGTCTCCTGCCCATTAAGCTAGCGTATTATTGCCTATAATTAAAAGAAGCGTATTATTGCTATTAATATAAAAGAAGAGAGGATGATACGACAACCAACAAATCTAATCTTCCTTAAATTGTAGGTATAAAGCGGAAGGTCTTCCTGTTTTGTAATTAAATATGAAATTACTAATAATATAAAATCAAAGACTGAGGTGTGTGTGTGGGGGGGGGGGGGGCGAGGCGTATATATTCCAGAAAATCAAAACTAAACAAACCATCTTCTAACTTATTTCATGGAAAACGTGAGGAAATTTTTATGTCCTTAAGCTGCAAAATGATTTTTTTTATATATAATCCTGATTTAAAATGTATTGTATGCCTCGCAAAACACTTGAAGTTTTGTAGTTTTTGTGGTGAATTGTGATCTCAGTTGAATTAATTTCAAGTTTCGAGGCTTCAGACCCTTGACGCCTATACAAAAGAACGAAAAAACTCGTTTACAAGACTAACTAAAAATGCTAACCAATTAATTTCTAAGCATATTTGTATAAGCAACAACTAGAAATAATGTGGGTACAGTAGAAGTTATTGAAGGGATATATATAAAAACCATACGCAAACTTTGAATAATATAATGAAAGCCGTAAAATAGAATAAAAGTATTTCATATATATAATAGTTTTAAATTCGTTGACTTTTTTTTGTGAAAAAGGAAAACAGCTCATATATAATGAGCGTGATATATAATAAATTTATTACTATACAAAACTACAATTTTATCATATTACAAATAATTAATTTTTTCTTGATGAGTTTAAGATTTTCATTGAAAATTTAAAACATGTATTCCTTTATGTTAGGCATAATACACAACTCCAATTGAAATTCAGAAAATCTTCAAATATAATGGATAAAATTATTTTTTTATTATTACACATTATATTTTTCATATTATAATGTAATTTATATTCACAAATTATGTTCCGGTGTGGTTTTGTTTACTTACCAAGTCTTTTGCTTAATATTAGAACTTACAAAAGTTTGAATTAAAATCTTTCTCTTTTATAACAGTCTTGCAAATGAATGATATTTGCATTGCATATACCAAATAACGTGTAGGTGCAACAAATTACATATTTCAATTATCTTTTAATTTGTAAGGTGTGTACACTCCAAAAAATTTTAGAGGTATTGCTAAGCCTTTTACATGAAATAATTAAAATGATAATCTAAAAGAACACTGAAGAATGGAGAAATAATTCTGGTTAATTCTTTGCCCTTTATTCACTATAAATGGAATGTTTCTTTTTTAATGGTATAATTTATATTAAAGACTATAAGGCTTTTTTGTATATCCACAGCTTCTATTTCCTAATAAGGATGACGTTATAAAAAGCTATGCACACAATTATCTTTCAGTTTTGGGATGGGCAATTTTAAAGGTATTAATGGGAAAATAATAGTTTGCGAAAAACTTAATTTTTGAGAATCCATTAATAATAGAAAAACTATACTTGTATATAATGTTACCCCTTCATTTGGAATTTAATAGCTTATTTTTTATAATGATGAATGAACATGAAGTTGATTTCTTTTCTTTCTCATATTTTAGGGTATGGGACCTGGATTAACTTTGTGTAACTCGTATACATCTAGAATTCACAGAAATTTTAGACTTGCGCAAGAAATTACCAAAAACCAAAACAGTTCTTAACTTCAGCGAAATAAATTCCAAAAAAATTCACACCTTGACTTATTAAATAACAACAAACGTTAACTAAGCGCAGATAATTATTTTATGATTTCACTGGCAATGTTTCTTTCGAGTCATCGTCTCGAACATGGTATCGGTCAGGGTAGCCGAGTGGTCATGGTCATGAATTCGTGACCAGCATTGTTGAGTCGCGTGTTCGAAATATAGTGCCACCGTATTGATGCACGTGAAATCTATCGAGGTTAAAAATCCTTACGTTGTTATGATGTGGAAGCTAGGAGAGGGAGATGCCAGCTCAAATGTCGTCCTTAAATATGGCTCAAAACTACAAGGTCTGTCCTCAATAGCCCTCGTGTTGTTTTAAGGTATTCGACTAGGATCGGAACCGTGATTTTAAAAAAAGCCCATAAATGGATAATTTTCATGATATTTAGTGTTACTTACATTAGAATATATGTATAAAATTGTTTTAAGGGCATTTTGTGTGACAAAAACAATTATTTTAATACACTATTTCGGCAAAAAATTAACTTAGAATAACCTTTTTTTCAAAATGTTCTCCTTTTGTGAAAAATTCATCTATTATAAAAATATTTTGCCTTTATATAGCTCAGACCTCTGTACCGAGGCTAAACGAAGACTTTTGAAAAATTCACATCATTTTCAGAGTTACAACCCATTGAAATAATTATCGGCGTTTTTTTTCTTAAAATTTCTCCCCTATGTTGCAGTAAAATATGGATATAAATCCACTTCTAAGTTATATATTTCAAAAATTCTAGTTCAGCCTCTTTATAGAGGTCTGAGCTATATATAGGCAAAATATTATTATAATTGAAGCATTTTTGATAAATAGAAAATGTTTTGAAATTGGGTCATTCTATGTTCATTTTTGTTCAAAATATTGTACTTAAATAATTTTTTATTGTAATACTATTCTTAAAACAATTTTATATACATTTTCTAATCTAAGTGACACTAAATTCATAAATATTAACCATTTATACGCTTTTGCAAAATCACGGTTCCGAACGTAGTCGGATACCTTAAAGTGTGACGTATATTAAAAATCAAATCGAAATGAAATCGAGCCTGGTGCTACTTAATACCTGCCATATAGTAGGACCAATAGAAATATTGCCTTTTGTCCTTTGCAGAGGTTAAAATTTATGTGTTCCATCGTTAATTGCTTTACTGTAATTCTAAATTACGGCATTCGGAGAACGTAATAGCCACTATAGTCTAGTGCAAGAATGGTGAACCAGTGACACGCGTGCCATCAATGGCATGCGACACAATATTTTGGGCACACTAGTGATGAGAATGGTTTGCATTTTAGTACAAAATTCACTATGAAATATTATGAACAAACGCGAATGATCATTCGCGGGGGGGGGGGGGGGGAGGTACACGCTCGTTTGTTATGCCTCTTAGTCATTGCCTTAGTTATGTCTTGGACTATAGTTGCTTATAATGAAAATTTGTCTACGCATAGCATAGTCCATTTCGTCGACACAACTGTATTTTAAAGTTTATTTGTTATATTTACGATTTTTAACTGTTATTTAACAAGGCTAGTTCAGCCAAAGGACAAAAAGTGTAAGATAGTAAATGTAACAGAAAATTTCAAACAATGAATCTAGAACTATGGCATGATTAGTAAAGGCGACAAAACGGTGTGCATTTTATGTTCTGGAACAGTGGTATGAAGAACATCGTCTGTAAAACGGCATTTTGAGACAAATCACAAATCCTCTTGTGAAAAAAGTGAACCACAGCAAAAATAATCAATTGCCTAGAAGCCATTTGGCAGATGACTCCAATTCAGCATGCATTTTACTAAAAGTAACATCTTATAATCCAAATACAAGTTATTTGTCATCCACACAATCTGCAACAACAGAAATCATACTAACTTTACTTAATTTGAATTGAAATGTATGAATAAGGCATTTATAACTATACAGTGCAAAGGTATTTTTTCGTAGTAAATAAAGAGTTTTATTAGTATTAAGTTTTATTATTTTCCCAATAATCTGAAGTCAAAATTATTTGAAGGTACGTCTTTACCTCCTTAAACACTTCTTTAGAAAAATTGCACGTTGATCCATAAAGGTTCGCCACCCTTGGTCTAGTCGTTATTGTGAAGAGCTCGTGGCTGGCGTAGGATATGTTCTGACTCTAGTACTACTGAAGATTCACCTTACAGGGGGGGGGGGGGGGG
>BMAV01005599.1:102693-115284 GCA_019973955.1 Trichonephila inaurata madagascariensis | reverse complement strand
AAAATATAGAAATAACTTTTAAATTTGTAATGTAAATACAGTCGAACTTGTTTTTGTGCGGTCTTTTTTTATGTGATTTTATTTTTGTGCGATCGCATAAAAAAAAAAAAACTTCTACAGTATTTCGACGAATTGGCTTGTTATATGTAAGAATTCATGAAATTTTCGAACATTTTTTTGTCTGGTTATTTTTATGCGGTTTTAATCAACCGCACAAAGACAAGTTCAACTGTATAATGTAAAGAAAATAATGTAAATATGTTCTTTTAATGCAAATTTGTCATATTTTATAAATTTATTTTGGTTATAAATATACTCTGTTCTTGTACGTAGATAAAAAACAATACTGTTGCAGTAACAGCCGCCTATAGACAAAAATAATTCATACAATTTCTATATAAATAAATATTGCGTGCAATTTTAAAACAGTTTAAATTAAAACTATAGATACAATATTTTTACATGTGCGAAACGTAATCTTACAATTTTCAGTTTATATAAACGCAAGTCGTTACCCATCCACTTTGCTCGGTATTTCGTGATGTATGGATAAACATTTTTTTTACGTATTGACATCTTAAAGCATTCGATTGTATTGAAAAACGTCCTAAAAATTAAAGAAACGCTGAAATAAATTATAATGTCACTCGCGAAACCACGACATAGATATACATTAATACAGTACTCCTTAAACTTTCAATGTTCAACGCACCCCACTTCATACAATAATGTATTGGGAACAATCATAGTATTCATTAATGCTAAAGTTATAATACGACTTTAATTACACACCCTACAAATTAGCAAGGTGAGTATTAAATTTGTATATAATTTTGAATATGACAAGCCCATGGGAGTCACTAATATTTACTAAACATTCTTAACTTAATATTGATAAATTAATTATCACAAATACATTGTGCAGTACTCATACATTTATATTATATTAGTGTGAATGTGTATTTTTTTATTATTATGTGCGGGGTTTTAAGTTTGTGTTTTGTTTTGCATCCTTTCAGTACACTTTAAAATATTTTTTTAAGAAATCTTTTATTTTCAATTTTTCAATATACTCAAGTTCCACGGCTTGAAAAACACTGCATATAATTATTGAAAAGTTTATATTTTATATGAAAGAGGGACATCTCTGTGTATGCAAATTTTCAGATGAATCCATAGGTACATTTATACAACTTCAGTTCAATCAAATATTTTGAATTCTTTTGATGCGAAGAATCCTTTGAGTAACTATAAAGCAGCTAAATCCTCACCGGAAATATATAGCTTAAAAGTAAAACTTTTCATTTTCATCGCCAAATATTTAAAGGAACCTATGATGTTTGAGACTTGTGAAATTTTCAAGATGATAACACGCATTTGATATTCACGCCTACGTTTGTGTTGTTTCGCAAAGTGGAAAACTTAACTCCGGAAAAATTGGAAAATATGACAAAAATTTGAATATCTTTTCCCCCGTGACACAGATTTTAAATTTAATCTTGCAGATTTTATTAGATGATTCTCTGTGAATGTATTTCAGATGCAATGTAAGAGACAGAATTTTGGATGATTCTACATATAAATTTACGTGAGACATGTATTGCGTAAATTCTGCTACGTGAAAAACAAAGTAAGTGATTTTGGATGAATTGTTCTGAGGAGATCTTTGGTGTTATGTAAAGAGATAGAATTTTAGATGTTTCCATATTATTTTACGCGATACATTAAAGAAATAAGAGAATAACTTGTGTGTAGAAAGAACTCAATAACATACTTTTAGTTTATTATTTATTTATTTCAGTAGACATTTATAAGTAAATATAATATAATTTTTTTTTTCTAAGAAATTTAAAAAAAAAAAAAATCAAATGAGGTTGTTTTGTATGTAATCGCTTCTTTCTTGAGAGAAAATTATTTCTTTTTGAATTTTCTATAAAAATATTATTTAGTTAGTGCTATAAGGTAAAGAAATCATTAGAAACTTACCATATTTTCTAACAAAAACATACTGCATAATATCTTTCATTATATTTACTATGCTTTTCCTACTACTCTAGGTTTAACAGGATTGTCACCATAAAAGTATCAAACATTTAATTATCATTTCAATGAACCTTTTTGTAACATGTATCATATCTTTAATTCTGTTTAAGAAGTTTTTATATAACTAACTTAATCAGGATTTTTTTACTAAATTAGTAAAAAAAAAAAAAAAATTATATATATTTTTTGAACTGTCATTAAAATACGAATAAATTGTTTGTTTATTCAAGGCGCGTCCGGAAAAAAAGAACCATTTCGCTCTACCGCAACCGCAGTGGTAGTTTTGCAGTTGAACGCTTGCGCACTCGTGTCTTGGATTGATTGTCAGTCCAGGGATGTAATTATAGCCAGATTGTGTATTTTTACACCTGTTAGTGAGTGTTCACTGTGTTTAAGACGATTGCCGATCCTGCCGACTGTTAAATGCGTTCTGTAATCCGTTTACTGAACTCATGGAATGTTAAGCCAATTGAAATTCATCGTCAATTTTTACAGATTTATGGTGAAAATGTAATGAGTAATGAAATGGCGAGAAAGTGGATTCGACAGTTCAATGAAGGGTGATTCACTGACGAAGCACGGATTGGGCGGCCTTCTGTTGTCAACGATGGTTTGGGTGAAAAAGTGAATGGGAAAACTCTTGAAAACAGACGGTTCACACAAAAAAAGCTTGCATTGTGTAATGAGTTTCCCCAAATATCAAAAAACGTTCACTGGTGGCATCTTTCTTGAAAGAGGGTATAGACAAGTCGGTTTCCCGATATGAAAAATGTCTGAACAATGGTAGTAACTATGTAGAAAAATAATTTCCGACATGCGCTTTCACGTAAAAATAAATTTTGTTTTGAAAAAAGATTTTAATGTGAGTTCTTCCAGAAAAGATTCTTAGTGTCCAGAAACGTATTGTAAAAGCATCCATTATATTTATAAACCAAAATATGACGGAAAAATATTTGAAAATGAAGGTTCGAAATTTCTAGCAAATGTGCCATGTTAGAACATTAATCCGTTTGTAAGGTATATTTTATACTCATTCAGTTAGATATGGAATAAGGTACTATAATGATACTTATGGGAAAAGTAATTAAACTCGTAAAAAATTATATAATTCCCATTTACAGTATAGGAACCTTTTTCAACAAAATTTATGAGTCTCGATTGTGTAACTCGTACAACAGCGTTCTGTAAAAATGAGAACGTATTTGGTATGAATCCAAAAATATAGCTTAGTATTAAAACATTGAAACAGGTATCAAGTGCTTTTACATAATTTAAACATCTAATTTAGAATATAATATAACCATTAAACACAGCTTATTATTTAAAGAAATATCCTTCAAAATTGTTTTCAGCCACACTTTTAATATCTGAGTAAAAGCATAAACCGCATTATTTGCTGAATTTCACAATTTGTAAAATCATGATTGGCTTATCAAAGCTCACTGATAATAAAAAAATATCAAAATGATAAGTGAAAAAATGAATTTAATTTTGCTTGGTCTATGACATATATTTGACGGTATAAATTTTACCACAAATTTGATTTAGCAATACAGATTGAACTAGAATCTATTTTATGAGTACAAACATTTTGTCAAAGGCAATAAATCTATTTTGATAGAGTGACTCTGTTATTTAGAGACAATTATATCAAAAATAAGTTTCAGAGTAATTCTTCTAATTTCTAATAAATTTATACAACTAAGAATGTGTTTTTCTTAATTCAGGCAACGTCTAACCATTCCTATACTTAAATTTGTTTGAAAAATCAAAAAAAGAAAAACACTGTTATGCTGCTATTTGCGATTAGGATGAATTCGTTCTACATTAATTTTTCAGTAAATTGTATTTTTTATAAAAAACATTATTATTATTATTATTTTTAATTAACACATTTTCCGTATATATAATAAGTAATATAAAAAAAATTTAGTCAATTCCTACTTAGATAAAAAAAATAGAAAACTTTTATTTTAGCTACTTTTTATTAAATAGTTACAATTAAAATAAATATGTATATACATATGACAGAACCACAACATGAAATGGTAATTAATCTTTATTATTTATCATAAAAGTATCTTACTGTCATCCAAATCAATCGTGTATATAAAATTCCAGTTCAACTGAATGCTTTAATACGTGAGAAAAAACCTTTTCAAGTTTTGACGAAAGTCACCAAAAGGGTCGCTAAGTCGCCAATAATGATGTCAGCGTGGCTGTATTTGTAATTCTTTAAGTAATTAGTTTTATTCAATTAATTTTTATTAATTATAATTACATTATTCTATTGTCATCCAGAATAATCATGTATATAAAATTTCAGCTCAATGGAGCGCTTTAAAATGTATTTTATTAACGATTGAGAATTCTACCAAGATAAATAAATAAACAAATATATAGAGAGTGTGAGCTAATAGTAGGAATTGAAACAAGTAATATAAAAAAAATTAAGTCAATTACTACTTAGATCAACAAAGAAAATTTTATTTTAGCTACTTTTTTTTAAATAGTTACAATTAATATTAATATGTACATACATAGGAAAATTACAACATTAAGGGGTAATTAATTTTTATTAATTATCATTAAAGTATCGTATTGTCATCTAAAACAATCGTGTATATAAAATTTCAGTTCAACTGAATGTTTTAAAACGTGAGAAAAAAAAATTCCTTTTCAAGTTTTGACGCAATTTAACACAAATGTTGCCAACGTGGCTGTATTTGTAATTCTTTGAATAATTAGTTTTAATCAATTAATTTTTATTAATTATAATTAAATTACTGTATTGTCATCCAAAATAATCATGCATATAAAATTTTAGCTTAATTGGGCGTTTTAAAATTATTTTATTAACGATTGAAAATTCCATCAAGATAAATGAATAAATAAATAAATATATAGGGATCGTGAGCTAATAGTAGTAATTGAAAAAGAGCTAATTACCTTGTCTCTAAACACCGTGTTGTTTGAAAACTTTCAGTTTTTGAAATAAATACGTTCTATTCCATAAAGACAACGAAGAATACTACCACTTCTCTACCAGTTCAAATAACAAGAATAAGATATGAAAGTATTTTTATTTTTTCATAATGAATGACACGAAAATCTCCGAACGAGTGAAACAGCTGGTCGAAGAGAGGTCGATGGGGATGGTTTTTCTTTCCTGTGGTCATTGGTGGACAATAGATCCTGATCTATCAATGGAAGAATGTCTTATTTTGTCAATACTTGTCAGATGAAATTATATTTTTTTACAGCTGCTGGTTCCTTTAGATGTCCTTGTTCAGTGGTTGCCAGCCGATTTGTGTACGCATGCCATATCTTACAATACATTTAATGAGGAAAGTGGTATTTTTCTATCTATAATAAGGATTATTTATGTATATGTACGAGGGCTGTTGAATAAGTAATGAGACTAAAATTATTAAAAAAAAATAATACCTTTAATCGTTATCATTTACATGGTGTTTTTCAAAAAAACTGCCATGGCACATAATATATTTATCCGAACTTTCTGTCCACTTCTTAAAAACACGCAAAAGTCCGTTTTGTAGAAGCTTTATCAAAATCGCCTCCCTAGCCTTTACACATGCTTTGTTGCTTGCAAAACGTTTGCCTCATAATGGTTTTTTAAGTTGAGGAAACAGTCAGAAAATCGCATGGAGTTTTATTACCAGGACTGTATGGAGGGTGTGGTAAAATCTCAATGTTGTTCTGCTGCGAAACATCCAGTACGCAACCACCAATATGTGGTCGGGCATTGTCATGGTGCAATAGGAAGCTATTTCGGAGCAATGGAAGTTTCCTTTCAACGTGCTGTATCATTGTTCGCAGGACATCCGCGTAGTAAGAGCTGTTTACGGTATTACCGGGTTCGACAGCGTGTTGTTACACAATTCCTTCATAATCAAAAAAAAAAAAAATTATGATCATAACTTTACCAGCCAATTTCACAGTTTTTGCTTTCTTGGGAGTAGGTGAAGATGGATGTTTCCGTTCACTGCTTTACTATTTTATGGTTGGATCAGTGATACAACCAAGCCTTTTCTGCTGTGATGAAGCGTTCTAAGATATTGTCGCCTTCTTGTTTCAGTCTTTAATCATATCATATCATATCATAGGTCTCCGATGCTGATTTTTGCAGATTTTTGCTTCTATTTCGACAACTGGCCGCATCTCGTAGACGCCCGCTAATAAGCTTCATTTCGAGGACTTGATACTCAAGAACATGAGTCTGTGCACGTCATCTTTCGGTAGCTTTTGTTACTACAGACAACAAACTTTTCTTATGCGGCAGAAATTAACATTCCGATGAGTGGTTTCGCGGCAGTAAAATTAGTCATTACTTATTGAACAGCCTACGTATGTGATGTTTCAAGTCATCATCGAGAACTTTTTGTGAAAAACATAGTTTATTCTGCAAGCAATGACACGTCTTTTCGCTAAGAGAAATGAATTCCAAGTGACCCAAAAAAACTAATTGGGTTTTATACATATTTCCAGAACTGTTAAGCATCTTTTAGTTTATGTTTTCGATTCGAAAGTAAAGGCTGGGGGATTATGTATGCGAAGACATTAAAATTCAACCATCTGGGATCGGAATTGTTATGTTTAGAATAACTTTCCTGAGAAATAAGGTGTTTAATTTAAGACTCGACTATGTTATGGAAAATAAAGTTTAAATAGTAAATAGGAGATTGTGTTTTCGATATAATTTAATTATCCTTACATGCATGCGAACCATAATTAACCGCAGAGAGTACACCAGTACTAGTATTTCCATTTTCTTCTGGTCTAGGACTCGTGGCTAGCGAGTCATGAGTTCGAGTCTAGTGCCGCTGAAGACTCGCCGTGAAGAGGGAGTCTTTGCACGTTAAATATGATGAGGCTCAAGCGTCCTCCCCTTAATAAGTTAGTGAAGTTAGTAGAAGGGTGGGGCAGCTCAGGTAACTCGTCACTTAAGGTATCCGACAACATTCGGAACCGTGATTTTGCAAAGCGTATAAATGGATAATATTTCTGATATTTAGTGCCACTTAGATAAGAAAACGTACATAAAATTGTTTTAAGAATATTATTTAAATAAAAAAATTATTTAAGAACAATATTTTGATAAAAAATGAGCATAGAATGACAAATGTTCAAAACATTCCCCTTTTATGAAAACTGCATCTATTATAATAATATTTTGCCTGTCTATAGCTCAGACCTCTGTACAGAGGCTGAACTACAATTTTTGAAATATACAACTTAGAAGTGGATTTATCCATATTTCACTACAATAGAGGGGAGAAATTTTAAGAGAAAAACGCCGATAATTATTTCAATGGGTGGTAACCCTGAAAATAATGCGAATTTTTCAAAAATCCTAGTTCAGACTTTCTGGAGAAGTCTTTACTTTTTATAAGCAAAATATTATTATTATAGAAGCATTTCTTATAAAAGGTGAACATTTTGAAAAAGGTTATTCTAAGTTAATTTTTTTGCCAAAATATTGTATTTAAATATTTTGTTTTGACATAATGTGTCCTTAAAACAATTTTATACATGTAGTATTATCTAAGTAACTCTAAATATCATGAAAATTATCCATTTTTGGGCTTTTTTAAAATCACGATTCCAAACGTAGTCGGATACTTTAACCATGATCCAAAATTACAAGGCCCGTCACCAATAGTCCTAGTGCAGCTTTATGGTGTGACGTTAATACTCACTCGCTCATTTCCATTTTTTTAACTTTCTGAAAAACCTTTAAGATTCCGTTAAATTTAAATCATCACCATTTTGGACAGAGATATTGGATTAATTTTTATTCTGACTCCTGACCACCGCAGCTCTTGAATTTTGTGGGCAACAATTGAATGCATCTGTGTTTTTTGGGACAGAATAATTAAAAAATATTCTTGTTCCACAAAGATAATGAAATTCTCCAACAAAAATATAGAGGGAAAGAGTTGCGGAGGGAGGAGCTTTATTATTTTACCAATTAATTTAAAATTAAATAGTACTGGAAATTAATTTCGATATTTGTGTGACGGGGCTTTATCGCGCCTTCTATTAATCCTCTTGAGGAATATTTGGGGCCAAATTGGCATTTCATTTCAACCTTCTCAAGAAGAAAACGCGATATACACAGATTAGGAATGATTTTATATATTGGAGCTTTTGCATTCACCAAGAGGTTGACTGGAGGTCGTAGAGTATTATAGGAGCCAAATAGAAATCGGTTAGAAGCCAGAAATTGAATAGAAGCTGGATCAAGTCGGATAATAATAATATATAGAAGACAAGGTATAAAGCTCGGTTGCTGATCGCCGTGTGATATTGGTAAGAGCTTGCTTATTAAAGTTTAATTATAGAGTGAACTCTATCTAGTTAAGGCATTTGATATAGATAAAGATTCGGAGGTTAATTATTCACAAGGATAGTGATTTGGATTTAATGCCCTATTTGCTAAGATTTGTTAATTACGTCATATCACTCTTGATCGTTTTCCTCTAAGTAAGACTTGTGTTGCAATGCTTAATATATACTGAAATAATAATAAACTAGATTTATTATGGAAGTTTCGAGTGGTCAATCTTTTATCCCTACAAATCTAGGTCGCGTGGATGAAGAGATGATACCACAAGGGCGCGGGGTATCACATCTGTAGCATTAAAAACATTAACATCCAATTTATTTTGCTCATTACTAATGCCTAACTAATTGCTTCTTTAATAATTAGCCACAACATAACTTCTTTCTTGAGAGTTCAATATTAATTTTATGCAATAAAACTCTTCACTCATTGAATGTTTATTCACTAAACAAAGCAGACGAAACAAAATAATTTTCTCAAAATAAATTTAACGAATCAATTTAGAATACCCATGATGCTCCAATACTATCATAACTGAATTGAAAGAAATAAAGACAATTCTTAAAAATATGAAGATTTTCAGTTAATAGTTATGATATAATGTCTCTTGTATAAATGTAATGTTGTAAAGGTTTAATAGTATTGTCCTAATAGAGCTTGAAACACTTTCAGTGATTGTTCCAAAATACGAAAAAAGTCATGACATGCATTAGAATGAAATGAAGTGTATGAAAGTGTATGAAGTGCATCTTTTATTAAAAAAAAATTATTAATGTGTTGGATAATGGCAACATTTGAAAAGCTCATATAAACAAAAGGATATTTCCCGGAAACAATACTATATTAGGATTCCTAAAGGTGTCCTAAGAATTCTATTTCTATAAATGCCTATCAGATAGTTTTTAGTTTATTATCATTGTAAATATTTTAAATGGTTCCCGATGCAAATATTAAACAGTTTACTTGATTTTTTTGGGTTCATTATGTTAAAAAAAAGTTATTTATCAACCTGTACAAGTGATGCAGAAAATGAAATTTTCTGAAATGGTTTTATATGCATCACTAGGAATTAATATTGCGTAAAAAGTTATTACCTGGAATAAAAATGATGTTCTGTGGTAATCATTTTAGTACATTACTTGTTTAGAGTAAGGAATTTTTGTAATGGAAATGGTATTAACTTCATAAGCGATGGATGAATTTCTAATGTTCTATTTTATTTTCATCAATCAAAACTGTTTGGAAACTTGAATTCACTTGCAACTTAACTCTCCAAGATTGCAGTATTAAATTTTTAATTATAGTCGTCAGTTTTCCGAAAGGTAGAGTTTTAATTCAAAGTTATAGATTTGATTTTCGATTTTTTTAAAAAAAACTGCGGTGCAAATAATATAGTTTTGCTTAGTACGCTTCGGTTTTTTTTAACTGCATGGAAGATCTTAAATGAAAACAGGATTCGACAGAGGAAACACCGCCATTATGGTTGCGAGTTTGACCACTAGGCTACTGAGTATAGACTTATGTCGCAAGAGCTAATTCTGGCTAAACTATGCCAAATGATGTTTTAAGAAGTAAAAACAAATGAAAGAATACTGTTACGAATTTTGTGTAATGAACTTTAAAATAGTGTAAATAATTTATATCTGGATGTGTAATTTGTTTATATTACTCTATGTTGCACTTATTTTGTTAAAATTATAATACTCCCAAGCAACGCCGGTTTTACATAAAATGGCGATTCAATGGAAACTTGGAGAAATATTAGCTATAGAGTCAAGTTGTCATTCTCTTTGGGGATGTTCTGTTGGCAACCATTTTTAACGAGTTTATGACCCTGTGGATTCTTTTGGAAATTAGTGAAGAAATCTACTAATATCATGGTCTATGACGCAAGCGGATTTGTTTGGAAAGATCCGCGTGTCTTATAAATAGGAAGTCGCTCGCTGAAACTTATTTAGTCTTGTTTTGAACGTTGCAGAGTAGTACTGATTTGATCGTAAAGAATCAACCAGCGATTAATGATCACTTCGTCTGTTAAACAGGATGAGCACGTGCTTGCGAATAGCTTTTAAACATGCTTGTATTTTAAACGCTAATAGTTGTGTCTGAATGCCGTAGAAGGTGTGAAGGCCTTCTGAAATTTATTAAGTGAATTTAAGTACTTTATCCTGTGTTCCAATTATTATTTTTTGACATTGGCGACCATTTTTTTTGACTTTGGTGACAATGTTGGGGACCAATTTTTGCGAGTTCACAACTCCAAAGAATCTTATGGAAATTAGATAAGAAATCCATTAATATCACGATGATGACGCAAGCGGATTTTTCTTGAAAGATCCGTGAGGCTTAGAAATAAGGAGTCACTCACCGAAACTGACTTTGTCTTGTTTTTACCGTTGAAGAATAATATTGATTTGACCGTGAAGAGTCAACCACCGATAAGATATTACTTCGGCTGTTGTGTAGAACATGCTAATGCTCGCGAATAATATTTTACATACTGGTATTTTAGACACTGATAGTTGTGTCTGAGAGCAATAGAAGGTGTGAAAGTCTTCTGAAATTTACTCAGCGAAAATTTGAGCGATTTGTCTCGTATTTCAAGGATTGTTTTTCAACAATAAATTTCCATCGCTCTTCAAGATCTGTCTTGTTCTTTGCAGAAAATCCTCAAACCCCGATCTTCGTAATAATATAATTATGATAACAATAATTTGGCTTTCAAAGACATACAACTAACAATGGGAACAAGGTAACTGCTGTTCACTTGCTGAGTAGGAGGCGTATATGTGGTTTAAGAATAAGGGAAAAAGATGAAATTTTATAATTCTTCATTTGTGAAAACAAACGACTTTGGTCAAGTTGTAACATCCCAGAGGACGTTGGTGTTTTGGATTCAAGCAAAGATCAGCCATTGTGTAATTTAAACACAATTTTAATATCGCTTTCACTTAATCACACTAAGCAATTAAGGGAGAGAATGTACAAAAACAATAAATCCAGGAGAGCAATTAATTAGGATTAGTTCAATATTCATAGAAATAAACGCTTTTATCTTATAATAGGAGCACCCTTGACTCCCTTACTTGGATTCTCTTTAAATATTTCAACTTTCAACCATCCTCGTCTACTCTAATATAAACACTTAAATAGAAGTTCTCATTTGTATAAATCTCGTCTTCTTCACCTAGAAAGGATTTAAACTGAACTCACAATTAAAAAGATTAATTTTACACAAGAGGATTAATGGAAGAATTGTGGATAGACATGTTACAAAGTGAAGTGTAGCATAAATTTGCTGCATGAAAGAATTTTATTGTATTTGCTATCCGAGTCTAATCGGATGATGATGTCTTGTCCATGATGAGACCAAATCAGATAGTACCATGGACCCAGATGACTGTTCAGGCAATTTGTTTTATATTATCCTCATAGAAGTTTGTTGCCGAAAACAGGACCCTTACTTCTTGCAGAGCAGCAATAATAGTTGGATAGTAAAAAATGTGAGCAGATGTTGCCGCTGTATCCGGACAGTTATTGCGATTCCTATAAGTTCTACCATCCCTCTCAATCTTCATTCCTCTATGATGACCTGTTATTCTAGCAACAGTCTTTGTTATAAGGCGATCTCCATTTGTATTACATAGTTGATGCTTTACAGGAATTGACTTCTTTATCAATTTGAAATTTGGCACAGCATTTGCGTTTAATAAGTAACATTGGTAAACTTAACGTTTTTGAAATTTTTAGCCAGTTTATGTGTATTTTCATTGCTTGTAATGTCAACATGTGTAGGCATCCATTGGAGAAAATAGATTTTATTTAACTCTTGTAATCTAAAGAGGCGAAAGCAAATGTCTTTAGTTATCCACTGGCGTCCATTTAGGCCTAATTGGGTTAAAGTAATTTTGGCTGCCAAAAGCCGGCAGATGGCCGTCCGGCCTATAATGGAATACCCATTCAAAAGCTTCCTTCTGTGCTATATGCGTACAACAGGTAAGGTTTTGTTATTTCTTTCTTTTCTGATGTTGCGGTTTTAATTAATAGGAGTGGGCATATTACTTTATGTTACTTATTTGGTTCTTATTATTTAAAGATTTAAGACGATACTTTTTGCAGATATTCAGAATTTTAATTAAAAAAATAATTATTTAAATTTTTGCGCGCACACACACACACAC
>BMAV01005599.1:72016-99149 GCA_019973955.1 Trichonephila inaurata madagascariensis | reverse complement strand
CCACCAAGATAAATAAATAAATAAATATATAGAGAGTGCGAGCTAATAGTAGAAATTGAAAAACGGGAAATAGACATCTTTGATCTTTATTGAAGGAATTTGTCACTGATCAAGAGAGGGAAGAACCTAATGAAATAAAGTATACTAATCATGATAGAGAAAGCAAATTTGAGAAAAGGGATGAACATGAAATGTTTGAGTTAAAAGGAAAATATTCAAATGCTACTTAAAGAGCTCCACCTAGAAAAATATGAAGCCATAAGTGTACCACAAGACATACTTCATCCTGTCAAAGAGACACAAGTAAGAAGAAGCTCAGCATGCTGTTTATCGATCATCAACGGACAATACAACTACAATAACATGAATAAAACCCGATAGTTTTGGTTGCAAATATCATTCCTGTAATGCTAGCAAAAAGTGTCTGTGATTTGTGTCCTTTATTAAAGTCATGCCCATTTGAAACATTTTTGATCAGTTTAATTAGATTTTTGTCCTCAAATTATCAAACAAAAAATTATCAAAAAAGGTTTGGGTGTGATTTAATCACCCTGTATGACCATTAACGTTAGTATAGAATGCACTCCGGCTCCCCGGTTAAGAAATGATATATAAGTTTACAAGTTCAGTAGTTAATTCCTTTTAATTAATTATTATACAAACGAACTCTTTTTGGACACGGTGGTACAGTGGCCTAGTCACGAACTCGGAACCAGTGTTATAGCTGTTGAGTCAGACGTAGAGCCATGCCTCAATGTCACCAAAACATCTATAGTGTACAGGACTACGTGAGGACCTATTAGGACCATCAGTACAGGACAGCAGTAGTAACTCCTTGACATATAATGACGCCTGTGAAACGTTCTTCATTTCATGCGCTACTGTAGACTTTGACGCCTCCAAGACTTCAAGAACTGTCTCTGACGTGGTTGAAAATCGCTTACTAATTCTGTTTAATTTTGAATACTCAAGGTTCTCCTTTCTCAATGGTAGTATTAGCAAAATCGATTTGAAAGTAGGAAAAAAAACGTGCATCGAAAGCAGCATTCAATCAATATACACTTAGCTGTTGAATTCAGTTATAGCATCTTTAGGACGTATTATATTTATGTTAAGAAGTAAAATTTCCTGATCAATGATCACACAATTGATTGAAGGTCAGATCTGAGATTAGAATTGTAAGTTAGTAATCATCTTGATAAATTCAAATCTCGAAATTTAAAATAATATCATATTATTAGAAAAATAATATATAGTCTGAAATAAAAAAAAGCTTTGCATATATTAATATATACTCTGAATATTTCACAGTGGTGTGAAAAAGAGAAGAATATATAAGCATTCTAGTTTTCGAAGTGGCTTTCCAGAATAACTTACATAACTATTATTTATAAACTTGAGTATAAAAACTCTATATATTACTATATTTATATTATATAGACTGATTTAACTGTATACTGCTATATTCTCTCTTTATATATTATTATACTTTAGGTTTCAACAATTTGCGTAAGACTCAAACATTATTTATTTTATATACTTCACAAAATAAGTTCTATATTTATAAGATTTATTTACAATCAACACACACACACACACAAAAAGAAGTCTACTCTGGGTGATGAAAAATTGGTAAAGCACGGCGAAAAACTAGATCATATTTAAAAGATGAAAGAAAAAGTGTAATTTTTTGCAAAAGTCAGTTTTAGTTATCTAAGTGATCTAAATATTTAATCTAAGTTTTTATCATTGTATTTTGGGTATAAATTTTCTCAAAATTAATAATTGATTCAGAATATCTTTCCATTACATACAGGATGGGGCATGGGAGCTTCCTGCTTTGAACATGTTACAGGGATGTTTACAGGGAGGGGTTCAGTGGGATATTAGTTTTCCTGCCCGTCTCGGTCTCAAACATGTTGTGGTCGAGGTGGCAGTGAGATTTTGCCATGGATGCGTATTTCTCTAACGGTCGGTCGGTGATTGCAGTGCAATGTGCCTTTCGTCATCACTTCGATATTCCTCCACGAGGTCGTGTTCGTGATCGGAAACGTGTTTTAATGTGGATGGATGCCTTCCGAGCAACAGGGATTGTCTCTAAAGAAGGAAAGGATCTCCAAAGATCGTTAGAACACTTGAAAATATGGAACAAGTTTGTGTTTCAATTCACACTGTTATATGACAATGATCTAACAATTGTTCTTACCCGATCTCCAATAAATGTATCTTGACAACGTGTGGTTACAACAAGATTAGGCCACATCCCACACCTCTAGGGTTTCCATGGGTGTTTTAAGAACAGTTTTCCCCAAATGATTGATCTCTCTTCGAGGGGATGTAAACTGGCCTGCGCACTCTCTTGATTTATCTCATCCTGATTACTTCCTGAGGGCTTAACTCAAGTTCCTGGTTTACAAAGATTGCTCCAAAATCCTGGAAGATCCACGAAACAACATCGGAGCCGAAATTGACAATATCCTGGTCGATACACTTGAAAAGTTGACTCAAAGTTTTCGAAATTGGCTGTATCAGTGTATTGACAATGGAGAGAAACATTTAACAGACATTGTGTTTAACACTGTGTAAATTCAAAGTTCCAGTATTGTGTGATAGGCGGAAAATAACAATAAAGTTGAACAAAACATATAGTTTGTTTTATTTCATTTTTAAAACAGGAAGTTTCCACGCCCCACCCTATACATTAGGATTCTGATATAAGCTCAGAGTCATGGTATAGCAATATGTTAATATATTCAGATGGTAGTAGAATATAAAATCTAGTACGAATAATAAAATAAAATAATTACCATTATAACCCATTTTTGAAAATTTTCATTATTGGTGAAAAGCCGGCATTTAAAATGTACTTAGGTACAATTTATTTGAAGCTAAAACAATAGTTCCTGGTAGAAAATAATAAAACTATAGATATCATTTATATTAGAACATAATTAACTATTTAAAATTAATAAATATGATTTAAAAAAAGTAACTGTTACATCATAAATTATGGAATAAGGTATCGAAAAATAAATGTCTGAGAAAAATATCCAGTTGAGCTCGTTCTGTAGAAACTCGAAATGTGGGGTAAGTGAAGCAAAAAGGAAATATTTTTGTTGCCCTCTCCGCGCGCTCACGTTCATATTCCGTATTTACTTAAATATATTAGAAAATATCGTTACTCGTAGGAAACGGTTTTCAAAACATGTTTTGCAACGAGTCGTGTTTTGAAAATAGTAAAAAATAAACACCAGACTAGCAAATATGAAAAAAAAAGAAAGAAACGAGGCACTTCTTTACGCGTTACAGGACGGATTTAATATAATTAAGTTTTATATTGATGAAAATTTAGGTCTGAAATGTATATATTGCATTTTTTATCGTCTAAAGCAGTGCTCCTCTACATTTTTATTACGCAAACCTGTCAACCTTCGATAATTTTACTGCGGCCCACTGAGGTTAAGAATTTGAATATTAATGTCTTAGATTATTTTGATTTAACAATTTGAATTTAATTGTATTTAAATATGCTTTTATAATAAAATACAGTTACACCTAAAAATGAATATAAAGGGATTTAAGATGGAATATAAAGTGATTTCCATAAAAAGTAGCAAAAATTCGAGAGGAATACACCTCAGTAAATAAAACGGAAATAATTTAATGTTCTTTCGGCGATCCGTTACCATTTGATCCACGGATCGGTATAAGTCCGCTATCCGGGAATGTGGGATTACTAGTCTATAGGATTATTGGTACAGTAAATGTTCTTTCAACTGGCTTCGGTTCATTAGGTATTTGTTAAAAGAGCTTTTGTTGCGAAAATGTTCTTTTGGCAATTGGCATAAAATGCTCTTTTTTCTTTAATTATCCTCTAAGTAATAAATATATCTGTTTCTTTTTAGGTTGCATACACCTTGTGAAACGCTTTCTCAAGCTCTTTAAAAATTTGAGTTCTTTAGTTCGAGATGTTATGTATTAGCTAATCAAAAATGTCTAGCGAGCGTAAGACATGTAGCAAATCCACAGAAGGCTGCTTAGGAAGTATGAGAGGCTTAGAAATCGGGCAGGTAATAGTTCGAGTAAATTAGTTCACGTTACCGTATTTATACAAAGCACTAGCTACAATAGACACTCGATTATTTGAAAATGAATTAACTAGGAGGCTGATTACCCAGTTGTTCATTATTTTGTGCTAAAAATAAAATTACACCATTTTTAAATAAATTTTTTAAACAGGAGCAAATTTGTACCTCACGAATAATCAGAGGTACTTTTTGAAAAATAATACGCTTGATGTGATAACATATTAGTTCATGAGATGTGATTGCTATGTGTTTCTAGATTAATATTCGATAGGCGACTCTCTCGTACTGCTGATAAGAAGTGTTTTCCTTTGTAATGTCGAAGCTTAAAAGAGTTAGTTTTCCTATAACTACATACATAGTATGACCCAAAAGTTCGTAGACAGGTTGTAAAAGAAACCTTTTCCCTAAATAGTTCACAGCACCGTTGCCCATCCATCTTCAAAGTTGTCCCTTTGGATGACGATACACTTTTGCTACAGTACATATAGCTTCTGGAAGCGCAGCACTTTCGCAACCTCCCGTAAGGCCTCCTGCGATGCTCCTATCACCTCATCTGATGACACAAAATGGCGTCCCTGTAAATGTTTTTTCATTCATGAGAACATGTTAGTCATACCAGGCTGAGTCTGATGAATAGAGGGGATACGGAAGACCGTTTAGACTTGACTGGAGACTGGAGTCTTGGCAGACTCCTCTGCTCCATGTCTGGCACTAACTGAGCTTGGTGTTGCAATCAGGGGAGAGAGGCGTGGCAAATGAAGGCAGGAACCAATGGGAAGCAATCAGACAGACTTGGTTTCGGGGACTTGCAATTGAAGGGTCATTGTTGGATGAGAGATCTGTTGTTCTAATAATCCATGCCCGACTCGGTAGAAAAAATTTAAACTATTGAAATGTAGGCAAATAAGTGGAAATAAAAGATCTATTGAAATTTATAAAGCAGAAAAATTTAAAAAATATTTAGAAGTTAATAAATTTAATTTTCTAAAAGGGATTCTAAAATAAGGAAAGCTTGCTTCTTGTCATCATTAGTGGCTTTAAGTGCTGAAAGAATTCCTAACAACTTGGGAAATTGCTTTACAAGATTTGAGATAATTTTGAATAGGTCTATTAAATTTTGTATGTGATTTGCATTATTGTCCTTATTGGGGATAATCTGGGGTTGAAGGGGATATGGAAGCCCACTAGTGCGAGTTTTGGCGACTCTTTTACCAACTGAGATCGATGTGCTGGTGCATTGTCATGCAGAAGATACCAGTCGACATTCTGCCAGAACTGAAGCCGTTTACCAAAAATAGATCTACTCAAAGGATGTAAAAAGCATAATAATTCTCCTTGTTAAATGTTCGACCTTCGAGAATAAACTTTCAACTTACAAGTCCTTCAGAATGAAAAAAATACTTCCATCATTATTCCCTTTGTTCCGATCCTGCCGGACATTTTTTGATCGTGGTGGGCCTGGGCGACTTCCATCTTGAAGACTCACGCTTCAATTGGATATCAAATAACATCATGGTAGATTCTCTTTACACCTTTCTTAGCAATTCCAAAGCCTCCATTGGCTTTTTACTTAATCGTTGACAGAATTTAGTGTTGCAGCGCTATTCATGAAAGGCGTCGTGGAGAGCAATGCTATTTAACTTTGGAAGATAACAGCTGTGCGTGTGGTTAGATCACATGACATGGACTACACCAACTTGGGAAGGTAGAAGAAGGGTAGGAATATCCATTTCAAGTGGTTTAATTTAGATAACTTCGAAAGATAACAGAGAGAGAGAGAGAGAGCTGTGCGTGTGGTTCAATCACATGACATGAACTAAACCAACTTGGGAAGGTATAAGAAGGTTGGGAAAATCCATTTCATGTGGTTTAATTTAGGTACTTGCTTTCGTCGTCATCAATGACATCAGTCCCCAAAGTTTTTTATCGTACCTCATGCAAAAAAATGATTAACAAATGGGAAAACAAGCAAAGAATTTGAAGATAAATCAAGCTGTACGCAGCATCTTTAAAAGCCTAAAACAGGTAGCTGTATTTTCTGAAACATTGTACAGTTGAAATGAACATACGCCTAAAAGAGAAAAAAAAAATAAATAAAATCTCAATATTTAAAGAATTGAATAAAGCAGCTGTTTGGTGTTTCAAGCAATAATGTGCACAGATAGTTCCCACATGGGGTAGAGTTTGTACATCACCATTCCATGAAAGCTTATTGAAAAAACGATTCAAAAGAGTTCGTTGTTTTATTTTAAGTAGTAATTTAAATAAGCCTATTTTCGCGATTTCAAATATGTAACTTCTTAACTTAGAACGGGTTCTATTCGGGTTCTTCGACTAATCCTCTTGGGGAAACAATTCTTTATAAATGTGATTTTAGTTTCAAAACCTCTTTTCGTAGAGATGACTTTTTTTTATGGAAATGTAAATACTTTTTAAGTCCTGACGTTTGGGTGTGCGAATTAATGGTTAATCCCTGATCGTTAATTGATAAATGTAAGAATAAGAAAAAAAGAATTGCGACTTGACCTAAAATTGATATTAGTCTTAAAATCCCAAAAGGAGTTGTTGTGGAAGTAAACAGCATTGGAGCTGACCAAGCTATCGAGGTTCGAGAAGGATCGTTATAAGGAGCTCCAACTCAACATAAGTTATTTTTTAAAACCATAATATGGCAGATTAGTTGTTAGGATTTCAGATTGCTTTTAGAGTTAAATTTTTAAAATGTATATCACTCATAAAGAATTAGATATAAATAAAAGTATATATTTTTAAGATCATGTCTGCTTCTTCCCCGAATCCTCTTACTCCAGCTACCTTCGGGTCGTGACAAACTGGGATTTTTGTTATCCGGGATATTCCCTTTTGAATTTATTCTGGATAGTCAAAAACAAGTTTACTGAGGTTTATACCTTTAATTAGACGTAGTTTTTAGTGCTGCAATGAACTAGAATATGTCAGTAATCAGTCACAATATGTAAAAACATAAAATAAATAAATAAATCTTAAATAAAAAATAGTGTTAAATATGATTTTATATCAATTATTTTAATCCACTCTGAATTAAAAGTTAATAGTTTATATAAAATTTAAATAACATTGTACCTTAACCCGCGGTCACTCGCGCTTGTTTTTGCTACCTTCGTTACTCGCGGGGTGTAGAGAACACCCCAAACTTTTAACACGTGTATTTAATTATAAAAATAAAAATTAAGTCATTATGATACATATTTATAAAGTACAAGATGTGTTTTGTATTATACAAATAAAATTATTTAATTTATTGCACACAAATGAGACTAACACATTAATTTAAACTAAACATACAAAATTTTCATTTTAAAACACATAATTTTATATTTTTTCATAAACCAGTATAAAACGTATATGCCAGTAATAAATATACTTTATAATTAATGAGATAATGATAGTAGAAAGTAGAAAAATAATATTTTAATCATTTTCCAAACTTTCAGAGTAGACTGTATACAAATGCTCAACTTCTCGCGGGAGTTCTCAGCCCTCCAGATAAACTTTTCAAGGTCATTACATTCCAATCTTTCCTTAAAGAGGGATTGCATCACGCCTGAAGGTTCAATGACCTAGAATGTGCAGCTACAGAAAAAATCGTGGTTCTGCACATTATTTTAGAAATCTGGGAGGATTTTCTTGTTGCTGGGGTGTACAGAACACCCCGCGCGAGTGATCGCGGGTTAATGGAACTGTACCGTGGATTTAATACAATGGTCTTCAAACTTTTTTTTGACTGACGGGATCTATAGAACTATCAGGACCCCACACAATTAGAAGAATGTATCTTAAAATAATATTTAAAGTAGATCAACACGTTATAGGTACTCGATGTTAAGTTTTGCATTTTATATTAAAAAAATTTAACCTAATTTTGATATAATTTACTCACTAATAATATTAATTAGTGATCCAAGTGTCACAAAACCCATGCATTACATTTAGTTACTGGAATGTATGCTTGCATTTTTTTAACAACCTGTCAAAATCCAGGTCTATTGAAATTATCTGCAGCTGCATTTGATATTATGTGTATATAATTTGTTTTTATGTAATATTTTGTTTTCAATTCCCTGACATTGAGACATATTTTTCACTTAAGGTATCCGACTACGTTCGGAACCGTGATTTTAAAATAGCTCATAAATAGATATTTTTCATGATGTTTAGTGTCACTTAGATTAGAATACATGTATAAAATTGTTTCAAGGACATTTTGACAAAAAAAAATTATTTAAATACAATATTTTGGCAAAAAATTAACTTAATATAATCTTTTTTCAAAATGTTCTCCTTTTGCGAAAAATCATCTATTATAATAATATTTTGCCTGTATATAGCTAAGCCTTCTGCACAGAGGCTCCTCTATGACTTTTGAAAAATTCACATTATTTTTAGAGTTACAACCATTTGAAATAATTATCGGCGTTTTTTTGTTAAACTTTCTCTCCTCTGTTGTCGTAAAACATAAATAAACCCACTTCTAAGCTATATATTTAAAAAATTCTAGTTGAACCTCTGTGCAAAAGTCTGAGCTATATACAGGCAAACTATTATTATAATGGAAGCATTTTTCACAAAAGGAGAATATTTTGAAAATGGGTCATTCTATGTCCATTTTTTGTCAAAATATTGTACTTAAATAATTTTTTATTTTAATACTATTCTTAAAATAATTTGATATACATTGTTTAATCTAAGTGACATTAAATATCACAAATATTATCCATTTATACGCTTTTGCAAAATCACGGTTCCTAACGTAGTCGGATACCTTAATTGCATTGTTCTGAATGGCATTAAAATGTTTATAGAAGTGTGAGAAATCTTGTATACTTTGTACGAATTTTCACCCAAAAATTTAGGAGCTGGTCTTGCTGAAATTTAGATTTTAACTGCGTATCTATTTATATGTCATCAAGACTTACCTCTCCTGCATTATAAGTATTTTTTCCACAAATTAAAAATGTTCAGTTTCCATTAAAAAACTATTTAGTTTTGCAAAACATTTAACTAAAGAGTATAAAATTATTTTATGGAATATAGAGGTGCAAAGAATAGAATAATCACAATCTAGTAGATAGTACATATAGAGAAAAAAATGTTTTAATTTTCTTTTATTGTTTTAATAATAAAAATTTAAAATGTATTTCAAAATGAAGTTATATTACGTACAAATAAAGTTTTAGTTTTAATGACTAGGAAGGGCTTTAGATACTTGGGGTTATACAAACTTCATAGAGAACATGAATCCATTTTGCATACATATTTATAATTTTCTTTCAAATTTTTATTTTGACTCATAGAACTCATAGGTATACCTCGTGAAACCCCAGTGTTCAATTGAACACAGTTTGAAGGCCGCTTCATTATTTTAATTCAGTGCATGCAAAATTATTTGTGTTTACTTTCTATTGAGTTTTAGAAATATGAGTAAATTATTTTTAATAACAACAAAATAATTTCAAAATCTTTCTGTCATGTCTCAAATATTTTTGTTTGTTTAAAAATAAAAAAATAAAAAAATGAAAAAAAGTATTTCTGAAACTACTAGAACTTTAAATTATTTTCTGTTTTCTAATGCTCATGGCGCGTCGAGATGTTCCAATTTTTGAGATGACTTACAGCAAGAAATGGTTTTCACTTCAAGTCAAACTATAAGGAGAAAAAGAAGAAATTTAAATGGTTTCAGAATTTGACTTCTGAGATTTCTGAAATTTGGACAGACACGAAACGTTGAATATCTTACGACAGTATTTTCTTAGTGTTCTGGAAGTTCGGGAAACTTAAAACCAGAAAAAGGCTAAGCTACGAAGAATATTTGAATATATATGTTTTAATAGAAACTTTAGATTTCTTCTTGCACTTTTAAAAAGATTCAATTTGAACAGTATTTTAGGGATATGTTTCGAGATAGAATTTCAAATGCTTTAAAATTTATTTATATTAGATGACCTGTAAGTTCGGATCCATGTTATATGTTAATACATATCTATGTTATATTTTTTAAAAAAATATGAACCATTAAAAATTAAATGGAATTTCTGATGTATTTTCCTTATTTAATTCCTTTTTGTTCTTAAAAAACCTGCTATTGAAATAATAGAGAAGCATATTTGTGGTTTGGGCCTTTTTTAAGTTTAAATTAACATTGTTTTTTTTCTCTAGAACATTGGAAATATTTACCTATGTTTGCGTATACATTTAAGCATTTGAATAACTTAAAACAGTTACTTCTGTATTAAATAATTTTCCATTAAGGTATCCGACTACGCTAAAATCATGATTTTTTTCAAAAATTAACAACAATTTTTATGTTTTTATTTTATAGGTCATCTTATTAGCTTAATAAAAATACCAAGTTTTTTATTTTTCCATTCCCTAGAACAAAAACTACAAGTGTTTTAATAAAAGCAAATTCCATAACTTTACACAAGATGTCAAACATTAAAATGCGTTTTACTCGAAATGTGTTTTTTTCAAAAAGCTCAAACAGGGACAGCGATTGCTCAAACAGTTTTGGAAGTAAATCGCTGAAATATTTTGTGTATGTTCTGTATATCTGTAGAAGTGTTTTGACCTTCATATTTATCAATCACTATTTTATTTCAGAATTTACAGTCCTTTATGTGAATATAATCACTATTTTTTTAAGCAAATTCATATGATCACTAACATAAAGTGCTCTAGTTTTTGTAAAAATTAAAATATCTCTTATCCTGAAGGTCATTTCAAACATCAGTAACAAAGTAACACATCAAATTTGAAAAATTAAGAATTTGTTTATAAAATATTTGTACAGAGCGGGCCCCGTTTATGTAATTTTTTCTACGTTTTCACCCGTTTTTTCTGATTTTATAATAATAAAAAAAATTCTGTTTACAATTTTAGGATTTTTTTCTTAAAATATACTAAATAAATCTAAAAATCACAAAAAGTCCCCATGTTTCCATTTTTTTCAAAAAACAGCTGTCGCAAGTAATCGGATACTTTAACAAAGCTTGCTGAAAATCAGTAAAAATATTAGAGGAATAAGCAATGATAATTTTATGGGTTATGTATTCGGCAAATAAGCTTCCCTAACTTTATATGCCAGAACAACCAAAGTCTTAATTTTTGGTGTAACAGTACAAATATTTCACTTATGTTATTGTTGGTATGGAATTCTCCCCCCCCCCCAAGGGTGCTTATGTATATCCCTGTAAATGACTTGTAGATACCATATTTATCTCATTTCCGAGATAACTTGACTTTCATCTCTCGAAAGTCAACCGAACCTTGCTCTAGAACAGCTTGAAGCTGTAAATGATTCACTGGGATAAGATGAGAAGATGACATTTAATAAGGTGTTTCCTTCTAACTTCCACAACACGGCAAAAATCCAAGTGCGATGTTAAGGGGTACTGGAAAGCTAAAATCTTATTTTTTTGACAATTTGAGATTTTTACATTTTTAAATTGTATAGATTTTAACCTTTCTAAAAATACTACTTTAACTTATAGGGTATTTAGAAGCCCTTAAAACCTATTTTTAAATAATCGTTGAATCTGTGTCACACCCATTTTAATGGCGAAAAATGTAAACAAAGAACTTCGTTTTTGCTTAAAAGTGTAACGTCTGATATAAACCAAAATATGTACCTTTTATTTTAAACTGAACCTTTTATTTTTTATTTCCTAGCCGATTAGAAGTCTCACTGTATATGTTACCAACAAAGTATAAAATCCGGCATTCTATAGAATGCCTAGGCGTTGTATAGAATGCCTAAAACTAGCCGGGAATGTATGAAATGATTCTTATTTCACACATTGCCTAGGCATTCTATATACTGCCTAACGAGAAACCGGCAAAGTATGAAATACTTCTCCAATTCGTTTCGAATATTGTGTGGCAAGGCACGAGACTTTTAACTCGTACCTCAGGCTCAGAATTTGTCAGTTGCACATTGTAGTTTGTTTGGGAGTGTCAAAATACTCAATTTTACGTCAACTTGTTTAACAAAAAATTGGTTTTCTCCTGTGCTGCATGAAAGCTTTATTGTTGGAGAAACAGTCGTGATCTATAGCAGGGGTAGGCAACTTATGGCATACGGTACAATTATCAATGTCACTCAGCACTAAGCAACAAATTGGTCAATTTTTGAATGGATGGAATTTCATAAACTTGTACTTGACCTTATTTGACAAACATCTCCAGAGTTATGGATAATTAAGGAATTATGAAAAAATATGAAAGATAAAACTCTAAAGGTAAATTCACAGCTTTTTTCGTAAATTATAGAGTGCCATAGCTGAAGATATTTAACTATTTGAAGAGAGAAAATATTGCAAATGTGTTCTGCTTTTCCGCTTTTAATTCTGCATTTCTAAGTAATATATCTTTCCTCATATGAAAATATTACGAGTCCGCAAAGAAATTGCTTAACAACTTAATGCTCAGAATCCTGTCAAAGTAAAATTCACAAATTATACCGCATTTTTTGCGATATGAAAGTAGAGCGAAGCAGCAAGTACACATTACAAACTTCTCTCTCATTTATCTTTCTATTTAACTATAATGAAGGGAAATACTTATATTTTACATTCTCTATTCTTATTTTAATAAATATGTTTAAAAAACATCATATATGTACAATTTCGAGTTTTCTTTAAATTTTTTGTTAAGGAAATAGTTATATTTTATGCTGTTTATTTTTATTTTAAGAAATATTTTTAAGAAATGCAATGTTAATGTGTGATATAGCAGTAAATCTGCCCAAAAAATGTAATAAAAAATAATTTAAAATACTATGTCGCAGTAAGTAGGTTAATTTTAAGTTTTTATTTTTTATTTGATGATTTTGTTTTCCTTAATAAAAGAAAGCCATAAATTTTGTTTGGTACAACTTTCTTTTTCCTTTACGTATTTTGAATAATTTTTTATGGCACTTTCATTATTTTGTCTGAATAAAATTTGTATTTTTTAGGAATGTACATCATTGATATAATAGCCTTATCTTGACCTTATTTCATACTTTGCCTAAACAGCTTTGGTCATTCTATAGAATGCCTAGGCATTATATACAATGCCTAGGCAAAGTATGAAATAAATATCATATTTCATACTTTGCCTAAAAGCATTAGGCATTCTATACATTGCCTAGGCATTCTATAGAATGCCGGCACATTTCATACTTTGCCGGTAACATATACATTAAAATCAATTTATCTCAAAATGTAAATTTTATTGTGCGATATACCTTTTCTTAGAAAGTACTGTTCACAGGTATATAAATTGTTTATGAAATATTTATAACGATGTCTAATATATACTGGACTGAGCTTTTTGTAAAAAACTCAAAAATTGATTTTTTACAAATTTTTTAAGTGAAAAATGTGTCCAATTTCGCAATGTTTGATAAAATATTTCATAATTTATTAAAAAATTCAAAATTAGCTAAAAGCTGATTTCAGTTAAATGAGAGAGGTGTACTTTAATTGTATGAAAAATTTCAAGCATGTACATATAACAGATTTTGAGAAAAGGTACATCGAAAACAGCCAATTTAACATTGTCAGTATAGAGCAAGAGAGAGGTTTCCAACTTCTTCCAAGGGAGATTGCGCTAAAAGAAAGCATACGTTATAAAAAGATGCTTTTTTATCAAATTAAAAATTACAGCTTGAAAGTCATATGTTTTAGGTCAACTTCTATATAACTAATGAAAATTGAATTTGAATTTTTCAATTTGTTTTACATAGTATGGGTAAAACCTTTTAAAATTATGTTTTTCTAATACGATCATATAAATTTTATCAGTGTTCTGGATGTAATATTTTTTAAATGCTACATTTTTCAATAGAGTTAAAAGATAAATGCTTACAAGCATGATTTGACATAATAATTTATAATTTAAATGCATTAGTTATTATCAGCTTAATAATACATTTAACGTCATGAAATTCTCTTAAAAACCACTTCTCTCTAACGATTTATTTCATAAGCTGTGTTTAAATTATGTGAAAAGTGTTAATTTTTACAGAACTATCACAATCATTTTTTTCCCGTAGATACTAAATAACGTGAATGAGTGCACAATGGAGAATATCTTTTAATTCATAGGTTTTCAACCATGATAAATGAATCTTTGCATGTAATTACATACTTTACGAAAAATAAAAATTCTAATTCTAAAATGGAAGGATTTATGTAGCGATAATTAGGACCTGCATTTTTTCTCACCATTTTGAATTTTTTTTTTTCATAAATGACAAGAATAAAAACCAAAGGTAACATCTGTTGTTGAAATTTCAACGAGAAAAAAGACACAAGGATGGTAATATATTCTTTCATCTTTTTTCAGTCTAAGTAAATGTTGCATTTGTAAATTAAACTGTGTCAGGGGAAAAATGAAATTTTCGCATGGTTTTATTTTAAATTTGGAGGGTAATATTTAAGGAGAAAATCTTAGTTTTGTAAAACGAAAATTTATATATTTTAAATATGTTATTCTTTTATCGTTCAAAAAGTAAAACTTTAAATGTAGTTGAAAGCATGGAAATAAATATACATTATGAATTTATTTGTTTTATATCTGTAATCCTCATCTATTCTTGCCAAATCGCTTTGATTTCTTTTTACCATAGTTTTTTTCAAAAGAAATAAAACTTTATATTTCTAAGCAAATATACAAGTTTTTAGTGTCGATTACGCATGCACAACTTCGCGTATAGATTGGGCATATTTAGAGGAAAATGCTTTGTAAGCGCACCAACAAAATTCCTCATTTCGTCTGTTCACACTTCGGTAATCTACGGAGTGTTCATATTTTGTAACATTCAGTGAAATTCAAAATGTAACAGTTAAAAGGAGTCACAAAAGTGTTGGATGAGGGAATGAGGTGATGAATCGCAGGGAGATTTGATGAAGATTAGTCTTCAACGTATATTGCTAAAAACTTTAATGAAACTTTCAACATTGTGTGAAATTTATGAAAATAGTATATTGATGTCAGATCCGTTAGTACGTATGATCAGTTAGAGCTTAGTATGTATCTTGAAGTTATTTAATTTTTATGTGTAATTTAAAACACTTTTTAATATTCAAGTTATTGACCTAGTATTTTTTTCAGCCCACTTTACCTTTCCCCACCCTTTCTATAAATTTCAATATCTAAAGTTTTGCAGTTACTCTTTCTTCTGCAAATCTTTACCAACAAAGAATAGGAATAAAAGCTCTTAACGACTGGTCTGAATTGAGATTTCTTTTCATCCCAGTTGTCTATTGCGTGCACTGCGGGGCTTCAAACAGATAGGTTTGTAGCTCAAATAAACGCTCTTGCCAAGGTCCATAAGTTGCACGCAAAAGTGATGATGTAGGAATTGAACACTTGATAAAGACACAGTCTAACACTACTGATTGATTAGGCGCTTCTTAGAGAGTCTAAGACATACCTAATAAATCACGACTAACAATACAAATCCCAACGGCACTAGCGTCAACAAGACGTGTCATGTCAACTAGAGATTACTCACGATGCTAATAAAAAACGTTACAATGACACTAAACCTACTGTAGATGTATACCAGGGACAGTAATATCTGGAAAAACAACCTTCTTTAAGTATCCCTTAATCTCAGTTTACATGGATGAAAATTGCCGGCCAAAGAACGACATTAATCCTCTCTAGACCCGTTTACATGATGTGCTGGCATTTTACCGATTTGAAAAGAGGTTAGACTTTTTGAACTTGCTTGGGGGCAGAGCAAATAAAGAGAAAAGAGAGATCGTTGTTAAATTTTCCCATAATGCTTTGCGACCGAGACTCATTTGTTCAAAAATCAGAAGATTCAGCTAAATGAAATGAACCCAGACAACATAGAAATTTGGAAGTTAGACTTCATTAGTATTTCAGAAAACTATATTTTGGAGCATTACTCATTGTACTTCTTTTAAAAAAAATCATGTTATCACAGGCTATAAATCTTCATGCAAAATAAAATTGACTAAGTGCATATCACCAATACAAATATTGCTCTATTGTGGTATAGAAAAAGGTGTGAATTAATTTATTGAGTAAACTTCGCATTCTGTTTCCAATATATTTTAATATGTTAATACAAATACTTTAATCTAAGACATTAGCTTTTGAGATTGATATACAGTTGTTAAAATATGTTCTTTTGTGAAAGTAAGCAATCGAATTGCATATTTTTTTATAATTTTTTCTGATTTGTCTTATTGAATGTTTCAATATACAAAGTTAAAGTAGTGCTGTGTTATAGTTAAGTAATATGGTTATAAATATGTTATGTAATTTATTCTTTTTTTGCCTTGAAAATTGATTAAAGTGGAATATAACTAATAAAATGAATTACTTCTCACATTAACATTCCTATAAACAAAAGAGGAAAAGAGCTACAGAAGAAATTTTCTTTCTATATAAAATCTTCAATCCCCCCTTTTATTTACTTAACAATTTAATTATTTTTTTTATGAAATCAAACATTTATTACTCTATTATTACTTTATCAAAATATATCTCTTTATACACACATACTTTCTGAATGAGCAAGTACAAAATTATTTTAAAGAAGGTTAAATATTAATTTTTTCTCTCTAAGGGTTAAATAATCCCACAATTATGGAACAGGCTATGTACAAGTTCAATATTACACTTTAAAAAATATTAAGTAAGTACATCAAGTAAAATATATTGCACATAAAAAAATATCAACTAAAACAAACAAAAAATTTGTGAAACAACGTGGCTTTTAAATAGAGCAATAACGAAGGTTCTGGAAGAACATTCTGGGTGTTTCCATGGTTATACTGTATAGTCAGGTGAATCTTATTAACCAATCACAAGATTATCGTGTAAACGGGCTCAAAAAAATATCACCAAAGTGAAGGCGTTTACCTCCAACCGCATTTTATCTGCTATTTGTGGGTTTGCTTGTAAACGGAGCTTAAGAAAGTCCATCAATTGCAAAAGCAACTTTCTTCTTTGGGAAGTGGTTATGCAGTGACCCTTTCTTACGCAGGTCGCAACTAATTAAGGGAGGAAGTAAATAATAGGGATTCCGCGTTGTCCCAGTAGTCTAACGCGTGCACTCTGAATCCTAAGGTATGCATTTTGAATCCCCTGTCTCCCCCTCCCCAAAATCAGCAGCCAGAGTCACCAATACAGTTTCCACCGAATATTCATTCTCATGTATAACATTAAGCATATCCTTCATATTCACATAATAATTTCTACTTAAAGTATTTTCCTTAATCAAAGCTTCTCAAACTTTCAAAATTTGCGACCCAATTTTAAATCATAATTTCCTTGGCGCCCCCTACCCTCCCTGCAATAATATATTGAATTCAACTGTAATATACTTTAACGCTAAAGCTTCAATGTGACTTTAATTATAAACTGTACAAATTATCAACGTAAGTATTAAATTTTGTTTATGACAGGCTCATGAAGTCCTTAGTTCTTAGTGAGGGGTTACTTGTTCTTAACTTAGAACTGATGAATCAATTATAAAATACATTGTGCGCTACTGAAACATTTATAAGTATATTATATCAATGTAAATATGTACTTTTTTAAATCTCAGAATGTATTTTATTTTGATCTCTTTCAGTAAATTAATAATTTTTTAAAATCTTTTATTTTTTACTTTTCGATATGCTCGCGCCTCCTGGTAGAATTATCACGCCTCTCTAGGGGGGCGTGTCCCACAGTTTGAGAAATTCGACTATAAATTATTAAGCGAAATAAGCTGCTCGAAAATTCTCTAAAGTTTTTAATTTCTGGGCAGTTATAATATTTGGGTAGACTCATAAGCAGACATATCAAAGTCATAGTTATCGTAAACTGAAAGTTAAAATTCTTTCATCTTGACATGGAACGCATTTCTATTAATTTCTCATCATATGTTATTACAACTGCATAAATATTTCGAACACAATCACGAGGAAAAATAACTATGGAGTTTTAATCTCTCTAAGCTCTTATGACATCATATATTTGTTCTAAATGGCTAAGGACTAGAAATTCTAGAATATTACTAGAAATATCTTTAGTGTGAAGTAACAGTGTTCTTTGTGTGGAATAATAAAGCTACCAGGTGCTAATTTAAATATTTAAGAAAGAGTTTAATGAATTATTCTTTCATATACGCTCATATTTGAATTTCTTGGCTTTCAATAACAATGTTTCCCGTGAGAAAATAACAGTTTAATGTAATTAGCATTAATACTTTTAATTATAATTAATACATATTTTGCAATATTTTAGAAATTAAGTTATGAAGTGCTTAATTTCTTACCTGTTCTCTGAAAATATATATTGATGTTGAATATTATGCGTGAAAATTTAGAATGTTGGATTTATTAAAAATTATAAGACTCTGTTCTCTAATCTTCAAGATAAAAACTGAACATTGATGTCTTAAATAAACTGTTGTCATGAAAAATATTTTTTAAAATAAATTTTAAATTACCAATGTATTTACTTCTTGAAAAGGAGTTAAGATATGAAAATTCATCAATCGTCTTTTCGTTCTTTCTTTTTATAATTTCCCAGATTGAATTATTTTGATAATTTCTCTTATACGAATGATTCATCTCATAGAGTAATGTTAAAATACTCGCAGCTTTAAATTGTCTTTTCATCGCCGTAAAAGTATTTACCACATTATTTTTAAAGAAGTTGAGTTTAAGAAAAGTTCTTATGGGATATATCATAATGTATATCCCCTATAAGTTGATGTACATGAGAACTTCAAAAATTTACTTACGATCTTATTTACCCAAGCAAATTTTAAGTGCTTCTAAATAAAGAAAAGAGAAAAATAGAGATATAAGAAGTTAGAAAATGTGTTGATAACTAATTTTTGTGATGCTGTAATAATTTTATTTATACGTAAGTATAGTAAAAATGAGTCGTAAAAAAGTTGAATTTAACTGAAGAGGAGCGCCAAGAACGATTTGCCTTGTGATCCCCCTGCCCTCTTTCCAGCACTTTTTCGAAAATTTCCCTCACAACATAGATAGCGATGTTATAGAACAGCGGTACTCAACCTTTTTTTCAGCCGGGTCACATAGATATGATAACTAATTCTCGCGGGCCGCAATATGAGGATTAACGGGTGGGGGACGCCATAAGAATAAAGAAATTTAAAATGCAGAAATTGATCAAAATATTAATAGTTTTGGATTTCATTTTATAACTATATTAAACTTCATCAAACTCAACTCACATGAAAAAAAAAGTGTTCAATGCATTTTTTTACCTTGTTATGGGGTAATTTCGATTTCTTTTCATCAATGATCCCATGTCCCCCACCCCCAAATATTTTGTTGCTCAAAAATAGGGAGGCATTGAAAGATTTGTTCTTAGTGGTATAGGGACGAGCAAAATTATATATTTTAAATACAGCATTTTCAGGTTTTTTTACTGTGCAACACACAGCAAGATCCAAATCGTCTTGAAATAACAATATTCTTTATATATTTTTCGCTTGGAAGTCATGAGGGTTAATTAAAAATTAGTTTCACCCATAAAATAGTCGTTATTCTACTGTCATTTGTTAACACTAACCCTTACAATTACAAAAGAAAATAAATAATCCCTCTCAATTCCTACCAGCACCACATATATATCAAAATTGATATATGGGATTGCTTGATTGATAGAATTTCTCGCTAAACTTTTTATAAATTGTTCTTAAATAATTGAATTTGTTAATGAAATGGCGCATGACTCGGTCACTCAGAAAGGTTCGGCGGGCCACATGCAGCCGGCGAGAGCGCAGGTTGAGTATCGCTGTTATAGAGTATATAATATTGCAATTAAAAATAATTCTGTACAATAAAAACTAGACATTTTTTAAATACATATTTGACACTGTTTGTATAAGTACCAATTTGAAAGCATTTTATAAATTTGCAGCTATTAACAAATCATATTTAATAAATTCGAGATTAATTTTCATTTAAGTAAATATAATAAATTCCTAACAATAAATATTTTTCAGAATACGTACAAATATGAAAATTTCATTACATAATCCTCACCAATCCATAAAATCAGAAAAGTTCGTGATTGTTCCAGCGTGCCATTATTTCCGATATGCTAACAAAAAAAGTTTTATTTGTATATTCGTATCTTTGCAAAATGATCGCCAGTAAATATGACGCAAATTACTCTCTTGCGTGTGCAATTTGCAAATCAAGAGTTCTCAACGTAAATTGAAGGGAAAAATCGACAATGGTGAAAGTAAGAGAATTCATTCGTAATTCTCGTTAAAACTAAAAAAAAGAAAGCACAAAGAGCTGCAATGGGAAATATGGGGAAGTAATTCAAGAAGGAATATTAATGTATGGTAATGAATGCTAAATATTGAATTTCTATTCAGAAAACCAGGAGTTGAAAGAGTTGTATCGCTAAAGGTTTCCTTGATTTTTGAGATCATTCCGAAATTACTTCTGAAATATTCTTGGGATGTATCGAAGCTTGTTTAAATTTCAGGAATGAAAATGTAAATGTATTGGAGCTTTCTCATGGATTGCGAATCAATTCTTGGTTTTTCATTCGAAGCATTGTTTTTATGTGTTTCTTATTTATGAAAAAAATATTCGTAGAAAATTAGAACAATTATTTCTATCTGTAAATTGATTTCCTCTGCATGTAATTGTGAACAATCCTTAAAACGTTCAATCGTAAAAGCGAAAATACACAATAATGCAGAAAATATTGATAATATAAAAATTCTGATGTTTCATTCTATCAGTAACACGATTAGGTTTACTCAAAGTTCTGAATATTTTTGAAATTGAAGTATGTACTACTATCTTTCCTTTATTAAAAAGATTCTTAAAAAGTAATGACATACCTATGATTAATAGTAGTCAAAGTTTATTTCACAGACACTTTTTATTCTTATAATTCTTTAAATGATCAAAAAATATACGAATGAATGATAATATTTCCAAAATATACAAAAGTTAAACATGGTTTAAGTTAAACTAGCGTCTATTATGCACCACAATTCCTTTCTCCGACTGAAAAAGATATATTTAGAACAACTACAAACGATGCCTACTTAAGCAACATAAATTTAGCAAGAGACGAATATATAACATCAAATATTTAATTACAGCAGACGATAATGTTATGGAAAATAATTTTAATCTAATTGATAACTATTGTATAATTTAAACAGTCAATTAAAAATTCGTTCAATATAATGAAAAGAATTCTGAATAGAACTAAATATTTTACACGTATTAAAAATTTCGATAAATATGTATTATGCTTAACCAGCGTATAGATTTTGTATTTCAATTTGTTTTAAAATTGAAAAAAATACTTCAAATAACAAAATATGCTAACTTAAGCAACATAACTTTTACAGCAAACGCTCATATATCAGGGAATAAATTAAAAAACAGATAAATTAGAGTTACACGAACTATTGAATTACAGCAGACGATAACAATATAATATAGAAGAGAATTTTCAATCTTATTGATTGAAAATTCTCTTCTATACTTTAATTGATTACTCGTGTATAATTTAAATATTAAAAATTAAGAATTAATTCAAAATAAAGAAAATAAAATTTAACAGAATTAAAAAAATTCTAGCTCGGAAATCGATAAAAAGTAGAGATAAAAAAATTAAGAGACGAAAGAAGAGATAAAAAAAAATTAAACCAACAAATGTTAACAAACATTCGCCTAAATTTCTACTTCAAAGAGAAACAGATATTTCTTGTAGGCGTTATATAATGGAATAATATTGTGAAAATTAAAAATTAACATCGTCTGTGTTTTTATTAAATCGCATAATTTATATAGTAAGGAACACAGATAATATTTAGATTTTTATTAAAATTTCTTGAAAAACATCGGCTGATAAATAAGTTATTTGAATGTTGAAAAAATCAACCATAAATGTGTATTATGTGAATTATTATCATTTATTGCGTCGTTTTTTTTTAGATTTTCACTTTATATTAGTTCCAATATCAGTCTTTAAATACATACTACATTATTTAAGTTATTACTGAAAATAATACGCCGTCTTTATTTGAAAATTTTCAGCAGCTAAATAATTTATAAATGCATATTGGTTTTAATTAATTTTTTAAAAATAATATTTAGCTGTTAACTTTCAAATGAAGAAGCTTTAAAGTGTGTTTTATATTTTCTCGTTTTTAATTAAAAAGTTTTCATCAATATAGTCTGTTAAAATAATGGATCTTTTCATATTGTTTTTAGTACTTAGTACATTAGCCAAGATCTGCACCTCGAACAAGTATGAATGTCTAAAAAATTTATCTGAATTTTTCAAAACTGTATGCACAAAAATTTCCAGTTAAAATGAAAATAAACAAAGAAATTTGAAAATTGTTTACAACAAGCATATCTGTTTCTAAATTGAAAGTTTTTTTTTTTTATTACTGCATATTTCCATGTAATCCAAAATGGAGAGAACATTTCTATTACATTGAAGTAAGCAGTTAGGTATCTCAAAGAATTGTAATCAAAATATTGCCGTCTCTATACCGTTATTTTTAACACCTTATATGAATAGAAAAGGGATTTCTGAAATTAAATTCTCCATATATTCCGTGGAATTTTGATTTTTTTTCAGTGCATGCATTGCATTATTTTATTTCTGTTATGCGATATAATATTATATATTATTTTTATTTTTTTATTTTTTGTTTTTCTTCTAGCTGCGCTCTTTTGAATTCTCCTTTCGAATATTTTATTGAAATGACTGAGATTATTTGCGCATATTGTTAATTTCAATCTTTTTAAATAAAAAATTTGTTTTCACGATAAAAACTGAAATTTATTAGAAATAATTTTTACAAAACATGGAATCGACACTAGAAAAAAAAATTTAAATTAATTTTAGTTCAAATGAATCTGTATTTTAATTTAAAGTGTTGAAATTTATCTGTGAAAAAACTTATCGAACATGGTGTATGCAGTTCGTTTCATTTGTTATTTGGAAGATAATATTTTGAAAAAAAAACTTGAATATTATAAAACGTGAATACCTTAAACATCAGGAGAAAACACAAGTATTTATTAAATTTTGATACATTTATCTCTTTTTTAAGGTGTCTCAGGGGTGCTAAAAATGTTTCGAGAGCACAAAATATAAACAATTTTTGACTAGAAATAATTCCTTGAGGTTAAAATGAAATAATTTGATTCTTGTACACATTTTTTATAAAGGAATAAGGTTTCAAAAAAGTATAAAATGACTAAAATATAATCATAATTTTAAAAATAATAAGCACATAAAAATAAGACAATTTTTCGTAAGAAACAAATAATAAGTCTTACGACCCGCACATGATATTTTCTGCAATAATAATTCTAATTACTAGCAATAAGCTGATTTATAAAGTCAAACATATCCTTACTACAGTGCTTCTCAAAGTTGCAATACTCGCGACCCAATATTCAATCATTATTTTCATCGCACCCCCCTATACAATAAAAATGTATTGAATTCAGTAATACTATACTTTGACGCTAAAACTACAATACGACTTTAACCTCTTAAGTCTCTCTCTCTCTGTATATAAACATCTCGCTAAGCCAAAGCTTTTATTTCTCCAGACGTATATATACGTCTTTCCGAAGTACGATTTTTTCTGTGCACTGCTATCGATAAAATTATTTCAAGATTTTGGAATGCAATAAAAGGACCTTGACAATGTTTGGGGAGGATTTACTTATTCCAGATTATTTTTGCTCCTTTATTCCTCTCCTGTCCCCCAATACATCACATACGCGTGCCTGCGTGGAAAACGTTTGGCATTTGGAAGCGAATCGCGAAACTTATGATCAGCAGTCAAGGTTTAATTATAAACCGTACAAAAATTATCAAGATATGTGTTAATTTTTGTTATAAATTATATATATGACAAACCCATTAGGTCACTAGTAATTAATAAACTTGTTTTTAACGTAGAATTATTAAATTAATTATAAAATACATTGTGTAGCACTGATATATTTATAAGTGTAATATATCAGTGTAAATGTGTATTTTATTTTTCATTATGTCAGAATATATTTTGTTTGTTTACTTTCAGTAAATTAATTTTTTTAAATAATCTTTTGTTCTCCACTTTTCGATATGCTCGCGCCCCCCTTGTAGAGTTGTCACGCCCCCCAAGGGGGGCGCGCCCCACAGTTTGAGAAACACTGCCTTACTACATTGTAGGCTATTTTATATAAATAGAATAAAAAATAATATTTTTTAAAAAATAAAAAGTACATTTTTAAAAAATTTTTTAAAAAAAATTCAATTTTTTTGAAATTTTAAAAAAAATTAAAAATATATCGTACTATAAAAAGTTAGGATTTAAAGATTATGATAGAGTTTATAATTATGTATAATTTTAATACATTTCTCTCTTTTTTTGATTTATAATGTAAATTCGAGTTTATAAAACATATTAATGTTCTCGCTCTGAAAATAATGCAAGGTTAATAAAGAAGAGTTCATGTTATACATACGGCAGTCATTTATTTTCAACCTCCAATGAGCCATAAACAAAAGACAAGAAAAAAGAAGAAGGAGAATTTATAATCAAAAGTTGCGTAGGTCCATGGTTTTTCTTTCAAAACTGCCTAGAGTTCATATCGGTTCTCCAGTTTTTTGATGTTTTCTTCAAAAAATGTTGCCTCCGATGTGATGAGATGGTTCAGAACGTTGTTTTAAAGCTTCTCATTGGCATGAAAGCCTTGGCCTCCTATCTTCTTCAATTTAGAGATAGGTTGAAAATCACTCGGTGCTAAGTTTTGACTTTATGTTGGAAAATCAAACACGTACCGTTTAAACTGCTTCAGAAAAACTGTTCTGTAATGATTAAGTAAATAGATTATCTCAACACCTTCAGGAAATCACTTGCGCAACTCATTTGTGCTAAATTTTCTCATTTGTCGAATTCCTTGGTCAATTATTTAAGCAAGACAGACTTCTTGTATCCTTATATTCTTGGAGTGGAAAAGCTAAGCGAATCCAGAAAAAATACGTTTTATAATATTACTTATTTTGTACTTTGTAAGGCATTTGCCCGTGAGTTTTAACTTACTTCTAAGTTATCCTCGTGACCTAGAGATGTGCGAGTGAATGAAGAACCAGGAGTTGCCATAATCTTAACATCTCTTTATTAAGAATTTAACTTAAACACTATACACAATGATAATATTTATATTTAAACCAAGTGAATCTGTGGTAGGGAGACACACAATACGTATTACCAAATAAGCGCAACCCTGATCACTAAATCTAACTTTACCGCCTACTTCTAACCTTAGTAAATACACAGTTCCTAGTATTAATTTGAACAATCCTACCTCTATATCCTGGGTAAGCTGTAATTCACTCGAATCTTAAATGACGTTGTAGTTTATCTCGTGTGGAATGGTATCCACCTTGACTTGAACGCTCTGGCACGAACAGGCAATAATCTGATAACTTCTCTTTTCACCTTAACACTCGCAAACATAGACTAGCATACTCACTTCCCAAAGGCCACACTGCTTACACTAAACTTCTGCTATTTAAAAGGTTCTTAATTTGCATAATCACGCTTCGCTTCTGGATTTGGTTGGAAAGAATTTGTCTTTTCGGCCCCAAGGAATAAAAGAGGAGTTTTTAGTTGAAAAGGCGATGAGCCAGTCACAACTTAAGCTGAAGTATTAAATCAACTAAACTTGATTGGTAATCACTAGAATCTCCAAGTTTGTGTCTCCAGGAATCATTCTAGTGAATATGTCTCTTATTATACTCTTAATTGCTTCAGAACTATCACTTGCCGTTTTGCTTACAAACGCTGATGCCTCCTGACATTCTCTTGGATTACCTTTGTTCTTCACACACACTAGTTATCTGCCTATGTGATGGTACTTCCCAGGGTGGGGTTATCAAATAGTGTTAAGTTATTAAAATAACCCCATAATTCAGTGGTTCTTAGGTAGTGGTCCGCAGACCCCTAGGGTTCCTCAGTACCTTGCAAAGGGGTCACCGGGGGTCTCTTTTAATGCTAATATTTCTCTCTTTTACAGATTCTGAAAGGAAAAATACAAAATGGAAACAGTTTCCGGCATGATCCTACATGTAAAAATAAATTTTGTTTTGAAAAAAGATTTTTTTTCTGCGAGTTTCCTGGATATACCTGGTGGTAGTAATGGTTAATTTCGATATTCATACGTAATAAATACTTACATTTAATGAAAAATTAAAATAATTCATTAATTCTTTATTAAATGACGCTATTTTTTATGATTTTATATCTTAAATGATGAAAACAAATACTATTAAATCCCTTAAAAGGTTCAAAAATTAGGAGCAATATATCTGGATCACAATTTTTAAAAAAATCAATATTAAACCTCAACATAGGAAGAATAAATATGTAAATATTGTATTTTTTATCCAATGGGTTGAATTTTGGTAGTTTGACCTTTGTAAAAATAACAAGTTTCCAAGAGTGTGAGCCATTTAATTTGTGGCACCATCTAGGGTGGGCCTCCACTACCAAATTGTTGACTCGTACGAGAATTTATTCAATTTAGGCTTCCATCGAATGCTAAATATTGCCCTACTTTTATTTTTCAAAGAGTACCAGAACAGATTGATACTCAAGAGATCTTTTATATGCCACATAATCATATGATATGCATGCCTACAATTTTTTACCAGCAGTAAATGATTCGACTGCAGACAGGATCATATCCGCAACCTTAGGCTATCGTGATGGGCACGCTACTTCTAAGCCACTGAACCGATATGTAAATAGTATAATCATTATATTTAATTTAATGTATTTTGTTGCAGTTGTATAATGCAGGGGTACTCAACCTTTTTTTCTGCTGGACTGCAAACATATGTCAGCTGTTTCTCGCGGGCCGCTTATATATGTTAGTTGTTTCACGCGGGCCGCAACATAAGGATTAAGGAGGGGGGGGAGGGGGGGGGGGAGAAATGATTTACAATAAAGATAA
>BMAV01005599.1:28884-47620 GCA_019973955.1 Trichonephila inaurata madagascariensis | reverse complement strand
AATCGGCAGTTAAAGGAATAATTATAAGCCGTACAAAAAAAATTATCTAGATAACTGTTAATACAAGCCCATGGAGTAACTGGTAATTATCAAACTTGTTCTTAACTTAGTATCGTTAAATTAATTATAAAATACATTGTACAGTACTGATACATTCACAAGAGTGTATATTATCCGTGTAAATGTGTATTTTATTTTTTTATTATGTCAATGTATTTTGTCTATTTACTTTCAGTCATTTAATAATTTTCTTAAATAATCTTTTGTTTTCGACTTTTCAATATGCTCGCACCTCCCTCGTAAAATTATCATGCCCCTTTAGAGGGGCGTGCCCCACAGTTTGAGAAACGTTGTTGTAAAGAATTCTCCACACTCATTGTTCTCTTACATAGGGTCAAAGATTTTCCTTAAAATTTTTCTTCCAAAATTAGCAACTTTCCTTCCTCTGCTTTATAGAGGGTCCAGTCGCTCATCCGGTATAGTGGTTAGCGATGCTGACTGCTGTGCCGTAGGACCTGCGTTCGAATCCTGGAGAAGACATGGATGTTTGTATAGGTATATTGCCCTTGAGGCAAGGGGTACAATAAATAACCTTCGAGCCGCAAGACCTCTCGTGAGGTTGGTGGATGGGGAAGACAGGTGGGAGCCCCTGACCCTCCTCCAGGGTGTTTTCCCTCAAAATTGCGGTGGAGCCGAGCTAGATCATGTTGTCACCTGTATGGTGCTCAAGGCTACGGTCAACAACAGGAGTATATCTAGCCTCTTGCCATGATGAATTTCATGGGACTCGATCTGCCAACGTCAGACAGGTGGCATTCGCAACACAACTGAGGGACCAACATTCATTTTCATACAGAGGAATATGCCTGATTAAAGTTTTATACATAGTGTTCAGTGGCGCACACAAGGGGGCTCCTGGGGGTCCGGACCCTTGAAAATTCCTATGTGTGCTACTGATTGTGTTTATAGAAATAAATTTAGACTTTAATTTGACTTAGGACGTTATGAAAAAACTTCTATTAGCCAAGCAAATTCTTTTATTTTTTTTTTCAATTTTCAGATCTTTTCTACATGAGATCAGAATTTCTAAGTGTATATATATATATATAATTTATATATATATAATCACAACTCAATAATCAATTAAAAAACCGAAACCATATGAATATATATATATATATATATATATATATATATATATATATATATAAGTAAACTGTTTTACATTTTCAAAAGTATAGTTACCTATCTTCAAAGGAGACAAATCCGGCATTCCAAAATGAGACAATAATTTCGACGAGTGGAGAAAGCTATGTGAAATATTTTGTAAAATAATTTTTGTGTGGGCTTTTGTGGTCTGTTCATCCAAATGGGTTACATTTGTTTCTCAAAAATGCATTTTTTTCGTCTATATTTGTTTTTTTTTTTTTATGCATTAAGGTTTCATTAAGTGCTTGTTTATATCCTTTTTCTTAAAGCATTTTTGTTTCATCTGTTTCCTGTAGTTGAAATTAGTTTTTTTCTCTGTCTTTTTTTAGGTTAGTATAAGAATATAGTACTGTTGGTGTAGATAGTTTTAGCGAGGTATGGTATTAGCGTGTTTGTAGCTTAAAATTAATTATTACTTTTAAATTGTTACTTTCCTTGTTTGTATAAATACATTTTTTCTCGTGAAAATTTAAGTTAAAATTTTTGTCAAGCGTAATAAGCTATAAGTGTTTGAAAATTCATTGTTATGTTCAAATTCTTGGTAAAATTCTTCTCTTGTGTGAGTAAACATTTTTTTGTAAAATATATTTTAAAATTAAATAAACACACCTCTCGATAAGATAGATACGAAGGCAACTCCAAGATATTTTGTCTTCTATTTAGGCCAATTCCAAATCCATTTTTTGGTGAGTTCGTGATATTCTTGGTTGAAAAAAATTTAGTAATGTCTTCCAAAAAAGCTGTGATTGAAGTGCTGACTGCATAGTTACTCCGGTAAAAAACTAGTTTTTTAAACATGTGAGATTTCTTTCAAACTCTACACTTTACGTAACATAATTATTTTTGAACCTTAACTTTTAAGAGCGGAAGGTGTCGCTGAATCAAATTGAATTTAATCTCTCAGCTTGTTTTAATAATTAAATTTTACGAGACGATAGTTTAATTTGCTGGTTTCAATATTCAACTGTTTCATGTTGATTATTTAATAAGTAAATTTTAATTCTTTAAGTAATTAGTTTTAATCAATTTATTTTTATTAATTATAATTAAATTATCGTATCGTCATCCAATACAATAGTGTATACAAAATTTCAGCTCAATTGAGCTCTTTAAAATGTGCGAAAAAGGCTCTTAAAGTTCTGATCGAGACACAGAATGGGAGTAGAAGAAACCCCATTAAAAACACGTGACATTTTTAACGTGTATTTTTTTGTCATACAATGTATTTGAAAAACATGTTTAACCTTTTGAGTTGATGAATGTTTTTGTTTATTCTAGTGGGTAATATGTAAATATGAACAAATTAAGAAAATCTAAGGAAAAACCACACTGTATTTCGTGTAAATGATATTGATACTTGCATGTGATAACGGTCTTGATAAATAACAGGCTCTAAGAACGCCTTTTGGGAAACTTTACTTCATTAATGCAATTTTAGAGGGTTATCATTTATAAACAGAAAAAAAAAATATTGTACTTTTTAGCTGATAAAATGTTTTGCATTGTACTTATCAAAGTGTGGTTATTTTCTAATAAACAAATAAATAAAAATAACTAAATTTTGTTTTATTTCTTCGCACGATTTATTTCATTATTGTCATTTTTGTTGATTGTAAATTTATATCCCCCCCCCTCAGAATTTTTCGACTTCCTTTATGACTGTAGGTATGTTTTTGAACCTTTTGTTTTCATTCGAATCAGTTGTAATCTTTTTTCGTATTATAATGATTATACCTATATAGTTAGATCATTGTTTAAGAGATTTCTATTATCAAATTACTTTAAAGGGAAAGGAATGAATTATAAGTAACTAATTCTTTTTTTTAAAATCATTTTATAGTTCATTTCAGAACATTAATATGATCTAACTTGTGATTTTTTTTAAAAATATTTTATGCATTATCAACTTGACTGTCGTGACTAAAACGCTAAAGATCCATATTTTAAATTTAATTTCTATAGAAATTGATTTCAAAAGTTAATATTTTCTTTCTCTTGAGGGACATGGTGATTAAAAAACAATTTAATGACATTGAGTGGTTCAAATTGTATTTTTTCAAAAAGGAAAAAGTAAACAACCATGTTTTTTTTTCTTAAGAAAATAAACATGTATTATACAAAGCATGATATACAAAAAAATATTTCAAATGTATAATCCAAAACATTTCGTTCTGACTACTATTTAACACAAATAGTGTGTTGATATTGTATAATAATTTCTTTTCTGGGAGTGGTAACAATGATGAGATAATTATTTCATTATTTGCCAATGGCAACAATCTAAGTAGAACAGGAGTGGCCATTCCAAATGACCTTGCGTACCATTTCGGAAAAACATGATAATCCAGCGAGCCGGATATAAAAATATGTACTATCTTATTAAATTTTGACCCATTACAAACATTTATTGGAGTGACAATTTAAAACAGAGTAAACAATTGTTATTGCTTTGATTATTTTTCATGTATACAGACATAGATAACACAATAATTATAATGCAATGATCAAATAATGTTAAATTTATTAAAATAATACAATATATTTATATTTCTCAATTCTATCACTAATTTTTTCAAGTCGATCTCAATGCGTGCATTTGCGCGTCGTAATTGAGGTTTCAGGTTTTCGTCCGATAAGTTTAAGTGCGATTTATGTTTGATAAATTTCCTTTCGAAAAAAAAAAAATGATTCACAGGTGTTATTAGAAAAAAAAATGTTGCAGGAATCAAGCGGGATGCCGTGGGTTATCGCTGCAATACAATACAGCCCACTTTTAAATATCTATAAAAAGAAAAGCGACGCGATTAAGTAGAAACTATTATAGGATTTTTTTGTTACAAAATATGCAACACTAAAAACAAATATATTACTCAAAGTACTCGTATTTTGTAAAGTTGTAAGGAATATCGCGGACCGCAAGATTATTCAAGGTGGGCCGTATGTGGCGCAAGGGCAACAGGTTGGCCGTTCCTGGTTTAGAAGATAGATCGATTTTTTTGTTAAAGGAATGTTAGGATAAAAATTTTAAGGGGAGTTGGATATCTTTCTCTCTCTATATATACTGACAATGTTAAATTGGCTGTTTTCGATGAACCCTTTCTCAAAATGTGTTATATGTACATGCTTGGAATTTTTCATACAATTAAAGTACACCTTTTCCATTATACTGAAATGAGCTTTGAGCTAATTTTGAATTTTTTCGTTATTTACAAAGTATTTTATCAAATATTGTTAAAATCGTCCAATTTTTCACATAAAAAATTTGTAAAAAATAACTTATTGAGTTTTTACAAAACGCTCATTTCAGTATATATTAGCCATCATTATAAATATATCATAAAAAATTTACATCATCTTGTAAATATTAGTTTTTTTTTAAAACTAAATTTATAACAACCGTAGTTAATACGGATTTCAACCAAATTTTTTTTTTATTTCCATTGGCCAGGGTTACAAAAGACCACTTTGCCACAAGGGGGTAGAACAAAGTAGGAAATAACAATGTGGCGAGAAAAGTCTATGAACCCATTAAGTCCCTAGCTTGCCAAAAAAGATCGCACAAAGTGGAGCCCTTTAGTGCTGGGCAGCGTTGAATGTGGTCAGCATTCATGTCCTCCCAAATATCACAGAGCATTCAGAAAGGGGCTTGTGCAACATGTTCGATGAAGGTGTTTAAGGAGACAGTCGTGTCCTGTAGTCAGACGAAATTCGGCAACTGCTTCACGTCTTGGCCACATATGGGAAGATCTTTAAGATTATTCCACCAGATTTTATTGGAATTTCTCTCTGTGTATTGAACTGAAGTTAGATCATTCATTTTTTCTTAAGGTATCCGACTACCCTAAAATCATGATTATTTTTTTCAAAAATTGACAATTTTTTTATGATTTTATTTCATAGGTCATCTTATTAGCTTAATAAAAATACCAATATTTTTATTTTCCCTTCAGTAGAACAAAACTACAAGTGTTTTAGTAAAAGCAGCTGCCATAACTTTACACAAGATGTCAAACTTTAAAATACGTTTTATTCGAAATGTGTTTATTTCGAAAAGCTCAAACGGAAACAGCGATTGCTCAAAAAGTTTTAAAAATAAAGTGCTGGAATTTTTTGTGTATGTTTTGTATAACAGTAGAAGTGTTTTGACCTCCAGATTTATCAATCACTGTTTCATTTCAAAATTTACAGTCCTTTATGTGAATATAATCACTGTTTTTTAAGCAATTTAATATAATAACTAAGATAAAGTGCTCTATTTTTTGTAAAAAATTAAAATATCTTTTATCCTGAAGGTCATTTGAAATATGGATACAAAGTAACACATCAAAATTGAAAAATTGAGAATTTGGTCCTAAAAACTTTGTACAGAGTGGGCTCCGTTTATGTAATTTTTTGTACATTTTTATCAGTTTTTTCCCATTTTAATAATAATAAATTATTTTCTATTTTTAATTTTAGTATTTTTTCCTTAAAATATACTAAATAAATCTAAAAATAACAAAAAAAATATCCCCATATCTACATTTTTTCAAAAAAAAAAAAAGTTGTCGCAAATAGTCGAATACCTTAATAATACGCTTGTGGTACAGATAAAAGGAACTGATTTTCTTGTTTTTGTTGTTGTTTACAATCCCCTTGGAGTAGGAAAGCCTACACCAAGTTCATTTGACCTTTCCGCGTAATAGTATCACACACCAGGTCTTGCTGTTCATACAACTGTAGCAGGGAAATGCCCCACTTGGTCAGCCCCAGCTGGATTCTCTTGTTGTCTGTTGAATGGAAGATTTCTTGCTAGGTGGTCTGGTAACTCATTATGAGTTACACCGCAGTGTCCAGGAATCCACTACTAGACGATTCCTTTTGAATACTTGAACAGACTCTGCAGCAGTTTTTTAAAGTCAAGAATGTTAGAGGAGGCAGGAGTAGAATTTGAGTTCACAGCAGATATTACTTATTATTAAAAGAGTGGAAATATACAAGACTTATCGTCCAAGCACTTATCATTACTTCTAAAAGATCAGAAATAAGCTCCTATTTTCTTAGAAAGTTTTAACAAAAATTTTAAGAAATTTATGAAAAAGTATTTTTTAGCTGCATAAAATATGTAAATTAAGGTATGCGACTACGTTCGGAACTGTGACTTTGCAAAAGCGTATAAATGGAAAATATTTATGATATTTAGTGTCACTTAGATTAGAAAATGTATATAAAATTGTCTTAAGAATAGTATTACAATAAAAATTTATTTAAGTACAATATTTTGACAAAAAATGAACATAGAGTGACCCATTTTCAGAATATTCTCCTTTTGTGGAAAATGCTTCTATTATAGTAATATTTTGCTTTTATATAGCTCAGACCTCTGTAGAGAGGCTCTACTAGAATTTTTGAAATATATAACTTAGAAGGGGCTTGATTCATGAAGTCACATGATAAAAACAAACATGTGTTTTCCATTGAATTCAAAACAAACATTAAACTAATCGTACTTGTTCTATTTGTAAAACTCAGAAAAAATTTCAAATTTTATATTTGGGTAAAGATATTTAAACGTTATAAAAAGAAAATTTCTTTAAAAAGGTTTTTAAATTAAAAAAAAAACACATTTTATGTTTTTACTTTTAAATAAAATGCATTTTGTTTACATATGTACTTTTTAAAATAAAGTTTCTACAAAGTGCAAAACTTGGCAACACCGGAGCGTGTGAACTGATTAGCTGGAAAGACAAGATTGTTTTTATCGTGTGATTATGACGTCACATGAGTTTTTGAATTGATTGGTTAGAATCACGTGTCTTTCACTATCATGTGACTATGACGTCAAATGAATTGAGACCATTGGGTTTATCCATGTTTTATGATAGCAGAGGGGAGAAATTTTAAGTAAAACACGCCGATAATTATTTCAAATGGTTGTAACTCTGAAAAAAATGTGAATTTGTCAAAAATTATAGTTGGGCCTCTGTACGGAGTTTGAGCTATATACAGGCAAAATATATTTAAAATAGAAGCATTTTTCACAAAAGGAGAACATTTGGAACAAAGGTTATTCTAAGTAAATTTTTTGCTGAAATATTGTATTTAAGTAATTTATTTTGTCAAAATGTCTTTAAAACAATTTTATACATGTATTCTAATCTAAGTGACACTAAATATCATGAAAATTATCCATTTATGCGCCTTTTTAAAAATCATGGTTCCGAACGTAGTCGGATACCTTAAGTGAAATATTACTTAGAAATAGTTAATCTAAACTAATGCAATACAATTTGATACTAAATTAATTCGTTACATTGCCTTGAAGCTCGTATTTGCATACACATATTCAGAAATGTGAAGAAAAGTATTAAAAAACTAAATTTATTTATTTTGAAATGATAAATATAAGTATGAGCCTATTTGATAGTATGGTAATAATGTAAGAATGCTTTATGTATATTAAATAGAAAAATAAATAAGTGTAATGTTCCCATATATTATGTGTCAAATATGACAGACGCGGCAATTTATTCTTCTATTAAAAACGATGTCTGTAAATACTATGAGCTTCCGGTCTAGACACTATTCTATCAGATTTTTTAATCTTCTAGATCTTGAATAGGTACTGAAATTATATTATAATTGGAATTTATTTATTATATACCAGGACTATAGATAGTCCTTGTCTTGATTTAGTATGAGTCATAAAATATCCTTTTCTAACTCTGATGATATTGTGTCCGCCGAAATGTAATCTGTATGATGTTTTTTGAACCTATATTCAACATTGAATTTCTAAAATAATAAATTTTCTAGAAAAGTATATTAGTATGATAGAAATAGAAAAATATTTACTGAAGCATGTATTTTCAAGTGTTATAAAATATTAATGGCAATATAAGAGAAGAAAATAAAACTTTCGCAAACTATCGTCAGAAAACGTAACGTCAAGAAACAATAATAGAATAGTAAATAATTTTGCAATATTTGTTCAAGTTTGGAAACTTTCTATAGTGAAAACTCATTTTATAATATATAAAAAATAAAATGGTTCTTTGAAAGACTTCGGTTACATTTGAAATTTTTCGTTTTTTAAAAACGAGTTACCCATTCATTCTGTATACATGTATATGTTACCATTAAAGTATATAATACAGTTATTTCATAAAATAACTATAGGTATTTCATGAAATAACTAGACAAGTCAGTTAAAGTATATAATAGTTGAACAATTTTACACTTTACTTAGTTATTCTATAAAATAACTAATGGTTGAACGTTAAAGTGAAAAATAAATAATTTCAGTTATTTTATAAATTTATTGATCATAAATAACTAAAATCTCTCGAAAAATAATTTTATTCTATCAAGATGGTATAACTTATTATTGCTCATATTGCTAATATTAGTTGAACAGAAAGAGGGGGAAAAATAATATGTTTTGAACCTGTTTGTGGCACAATTTACTCTTCTACTTCTTAAACTTCAAGGATACCATAATGTGCTACAGTGACCAATAGCCTCGTGGTACTTTTTTCTTTGCTGTTTCACACACACACACGCGCTCGCACGCGCACACACAAATTCATTAAAAACAGCTCAAATCAGCTCAAAAGACTTTCAAGGACTGTTTCTTATACTTTAACTATCAACTAATCATTATTCTATAGAATACCTAGTTAAATCGCAGAATTCAGTAATTTTGTATACTTTAACTGACTTGTCTAGTTCTTTCATGAAATACATAGTTATTCTACGAAATAACGGATTTCACACTTTAACGGAAACATATATACAATGTAATATTTTTTACAAGCCCATTTTTACGCAATTTGAAATTACTGTTGAATCTTAATTGTCCTTTAGGTAGCACTGTTGAAGCAATTCTCTTCTATTTGGAAGCGTGGTGATATTTATCAGTGTGTACTTTTTTCAAAATATAAATACGTACAGGTGAAATGTTCTTGTCTTAAATGCTTACTATGTGAAACATTTTATTTTTTGTGTAATATTCTTTGTGCCATGAAATATTTTTGACCTATGAAATATACTATCAACAAGTCAAATTTCCGATTGAATCATCATTGTATCCAATTTCTTGCATTACACTGAAATTCTTAAGTGAAACTCTTAGGCTTAATACGCTTCCATACAGTCTACTATTTCATCACTTGTGCTTCTACAACATGAAAAACAGAGAAAAAAAAACTTCCTATCTCATTTTTTAATATTATTGAATTTAAGATATTACTGTAGTAATTGGAGATAATTATTTAATTAGCTCTAAATATTATTTTAGAAATCTGATTTTTTTCAATAATTTAAAAATGTTTTTTGTGATGCAATTTTATTGTTTCGATTTTCCTATGGAATGCACGGTATCTCCTGCTTTTTGGAAACTGTTTATCTAATTGGATGATTTGAAGGTTTGGTCTCGACACTTTTTATTTTTTTACCACTTTTTCTAAATCACAAATTAAATATCTACATACTTTCATAACTTTGTAAACACAATAATAATCAGTAAATTTTTTAAAATTTCTTTACCTGTATATTTAAACATGGTGGCACTGGTTTCATAACCACTATTTCATGATGAAATAAAAGTTTGTTCAAAGAGAAATCAACACAGTGTATAAAAGTTTAAAATACTAAAAAAAAAAAACCCTCAATTTTTTTTTACTGAAAGTATTCTAGCTACACGTAAATTAAATGAGTTTAAATAAAAAAAATATATAAGAATACAAAATATGAGAACGTGCCAGGCAATATTAAAATGATCCGAAAATTATGCCATTTGACATGATTAATGCCATGATGACCTTTAAAAGTGGTTAACTGTTTATAAAGAAAAATCATGCTATTTTTTGAAATATACAACGTTTTATAAAAAAAAAAAAAAAATAAGAGTATTTGTTGTTTTTATAATAGAAATTAGATGTACAGCAGTGTTATGAATATTAGCTATTAGTAGAAAATTCAGCAAAAATTATTATTGATTGATAAATTTGTTTTTGATGGATGTTTTGTGAGTTATTGATTGGCAATCATTAAATGAAAATGAGAAAAAAAATGTCCATCAAAAGTTCAAAGTCAATTCTTTTACATGAAATAGAAGGTTTTAAAGATTTGTTTACGTGACAGGTTATTCATTTTTCTGTTAAAAAAAAGAACATCTGTGTCAACATCTAATTCCAATTTTGAAGACACCGTTTGGCAGAATTGCGTGAATATTTTTGGACATTTCGTGGTAGAAGTCACGGTAAATGTAGATTAGTAATGCCAAAACATATATTATATTTGCATTATTATTGATTTTTATTAAGAAATCCTAAGCACTTTAAAATGTATTTTCTTGGATTCCTTGAAAAAATATGTGTTTATTGTTACATAGTAATGTGGTTGGAAAAAATGTAGACACATTATACAGTATATACCTTATTTCATAGTCAACGTTCATGACAATAATTGCTTAAACGCTTTGCATGCTTACTTCGTTTTTAACACCGAGAAAATTATTGCCTTTTAAAATCGTCTATTTTGAAGGCAAAGTTATAAAATTTTGGAGTTTTTTAAAATGGGATTTGAAGTGTTAGAGAGAGAGAGAGAGAGAGAGAAATTTTGTATATTAACCAAAAAAAATTCAGTTTATTTTCCTGAAAGTAATTTAATGGCGTTCATATTTGTCGTTCATGTTTAAGATTGGTCTGGCTGATTTCACCTCTCTTCCCTCTTTGTAAATCCGAACAAATGACTGCGCATCTATCCGATTGGCCCGCTCTACTTCATGTTCTCTCGCAAGACAACTGTGGAGTTCTCCCTCATGCTATAGTGCAAAATCTGCTATAGATTGGACTGCAAGACGTGTTATGTCCAAAATTACGTTGGCGGTTGTAATTTTAAAAAAAATATTTGTCGCTCAAATGAAACAATTTCATGTTAAAAAAATCGAAGAAATTTTGATGGATTGAAAATATTATTAAAGCTCATCCTGGTTCTTAGAATTATCTCTTATAAAATCATTTAAACTGTTTCATAATGTGAACCAAAAGTGGATCATATTTAAGAACAGTGGTATCCATACTTATTAGGCCTATGGACCATTTTTTTTTTACCAAGTATTTTGCCCTGAAATCCCATTGAAAATTTCCTGGGCAAGAAATGGATGTTTGTGTTGTAATCCTTCTCTTCTTTGTGATGCGTGCTTCACGCTTACTTCTATGTAAGGTGCACGGGGTTATAAATGTTCTCAATAAAAAGAATCCCATTGAAATAGGGTTTGCAGCCCCGGGATCCAGGTTTTTTTTTTTCAAATCCCGAAATTCCGGGATTTAAATAACTAATCCCGGGATATAATTTTTTTCTGAATTATATTTTGAAATTTGTTTCAAAGTATTGTGAATCTGGTATTACATTTAATGTATCTTATTTACTTATTTTGTGTACTGTATACGTTTAATGCCAGTTTTCTTATATGTTGATTCTTGACGGGTTTGTGGCTGTGTGTATATTAAATCATAAAACTTGATATATTTTCTCCTTTTTTTCTATAACTTCCTTCTCATCGCGAGGGGGTTAAAACGGACAGTTTCCCAACCCACAGGATATCCAGAGTCATCTAACTTAAATGGAACAGACTCAATTAGAATTTTTGGAAGATATCTAGCTACAGGAGATATTTTGATTTATACTTGAGTGAAGTTACTTGAGGTTCAAATAAATTCTTTTGATCTCTTACATCAACAGACTCTTTTTCGAAGAAATTGGCTTGCTGAAACTGGTACAAAATGAATCTCTTACATTCAGCTCTATGAAACAGCAACAGGTAATTACATTTTTAATTTTGAATTGTGACTTATTTTTTTAAGATATAAATTAATATACAAATACTGTAGTACCTACTATAAGATACACTTTCAATAAGGCACAATTAATATTGGTACCGGTCTCTTTGAATATGGACCTTATGTATTTACCTCTCATTTAGCGACATTCTATTTAAGGGACACTCAGATTCCTGAAATCCTGGGATTAAAATAACTAATACCGGGATTTAATTTTTGTCTAAATTTAGTTTTAAAATTTTTTCCATCAAAATTTTTTCTCATCAAAATTTTCTAAGAATTTAATTCTCAGAAAATTTTTATAGAGAGCTTCCGCTTCCAAAACGAGACATTGCGCAACATTCATTTTTGTTCCTCAGTAATAAAAAATAGTGACTCATTTGTCTGATGTTTATAATAAATTGTAACTCATTTGTCTGATGTTTATAATAAATTGTGACTCATTTGTCTGATGTTTATAATAAATTTTGATATTTGTCATCTGAATCATCAATCATGCATCATTTTTCTGAAATATCAGGTTAAGTCAATATAAAAGATGTGTGTTTTTTAGATTTTCTCTCTCTCTTTTTCTATACATCAAGAGATAACTTAAATGAAATTATTAACTATATTATCATAAGCTGTGTTTAAATTTTTATTGCTGTTTGAAGTATCGAAATGATATATTTCTTCAAAATTCTTTCTGAGTATTTAAAGTTTGTGAATTAACTCAGTTATAGGTGATTTATTTCAATGTTTTCTTCTTTTTTAACCAATATAATATAAAAGCTCATTGAATTACTGGGAACAGTATTAAGGTTTACCGGAGAGAGTTGATCATTACAAGAATCAGTTGAATAGAGTGAACCAATTACATGAATTTTTGAAAAACGAACATTAATTAGTATACTATCAAAAATTTTTAAAAAAGGAAAACCAAGAATTTATTCCACAAACTCTTCATTAAAGTAATTTGATTTCCTGTAACAATTAAATATAACATTTTTTAAATAAAATTTAAATGTCATTGCCCATAGCACTTAATGGAGTAGTATTATATACATTTTTAACATCATTAAAAGAAGGAACAGCTTTTTGAAGTCACACATTAGATTTGCTGCTAAACTGTTCCTGTTATACACTTTGAAGACCGTGACGTTTATCGGGACGAAACTTAGAAATGTGACCGCATCTAGAAAAATTAAAAGAAATTATAAAATTTTGCTATAAAAATTTTTTACTTTCAAATTTTGAATCGAGTTTTGATGTATTAAATTTGGAATTAGTATCAAATATTTTCTCGACATCGCGGGGGTGGCTACGAAAACTTGGAACATGCAAAGTATCATAAGACCGCAACTTTTATATTTTTAAATATTTTTTTTACATAAATTCCTAATTTATATCTTTAAACTCCCGAATTGTTACGCGTGTATTATATTAGCCTATTTGACGGAGAATTGGGAGTTCCATTGATACAGGACGGTGGACGAATAGATTCCTTTGTGAATGCGTCTGGTTTCAGTATACACCGGCACTTGTCGCTCTGTTGCTGTATATAATTGTTGAGCAATGGCACACTCTGACTGGTGTCAGGCTGTTTTCAATTGAAGGACAATATATCGGACATCCACTGCAGTTGTGTTTTCCTAGGATAGCCTCACCAACCTTTATTACAGCTGTACTTTCGGTTTGGAAGGTTTTCCAAGTGCGCGAACGCGCACTTGGAAAACCTTCCAAATCGACCCTTTTGTTTATTTCGAACTGTTCATCGACACTGATCAAACCACGCACCTCCTAGAGATTTCCGATTATTTTTTGATATGTTAAGTCATCCAGGTTATTTCTTCTAGCCATATTTCACGAATGATTTCACTTGCAGCGAAAGTTTTTAATTGCGCCCCTCCGTTCTTCCTTTTATTGAAGTCGCGTTTTGCGTATACTCACAGCGCCTTTGACGTTTTGTCCCTGACATTTGCATACCCATCCCCCTTCTACGAAATTGTGTGTTCTTTGAACAGATCGTAATAACATCTTTTCTGCAATTTCAAGGCTATCTGTTCAAAACGTACATTATTGCTTAATCCTTTCACGTCGGGTGTGTGATATATGCACCAGTCTCAAACCTCCTTATAGGGCCTTATAAGCCATTCAATGCACCCTCCTGGGGGAGGGGGGACGATCAGTCCTTTAGATCAAATACGAAATAAGATTCACCCGTGCATCATCTGGTGGCATGTGAGATCTGGGGTGGATGCATGTGGGGCACACCTGACTTCAATGTGTTTTCTGTTGATCAGTACATCGTCACAAAATGGTTAAGCTTTATGTTTTAGTGTAAATTTATACCTTCCTACGTGACAGCCACGTCAGGAATTAGGGAGAAAAAAACATATAGCTCCGATGAATATTCTCAGCTGTTATAAACAATAGACTTACCTTACCAGAACGTGCATTATTGGTAAAGCTGTATTACCTCAATCAGTGCTTCTCAAAGTATCAGTATTTGGTGCCCAATATTCAGCTAAAATTTTCATCGCGCCTCCCCCTTCTTCCCTTCATACAATATAACAATGTATTGAATTCAATAATACTATACTTGGATATGCTAAATCTACAATTCAACTTTAACCTCTTAAGTGCCACCAGCGTATTTAAACGTCTAGAACAGCCAAACCATTAATTGCCCGGACGTATATATACGTCTTTCTGAAATATGATCTTTTCTGTGCACTGCTATCCATAAGATTATTCCGAAGGCTTTGGAATATAATAAAAGGACCTTGAGAGTGTTTGTGAAGAATTTATTTATTTCAGAGGATTTGTTTAGTTGCTTTTTCCTTTTCTTCCCCCCCCCCCCCCTTACACCACATACGCACCCCTACGAGAAGAAATGGTGCCATTGGGGAGGAAGAATAGCTTAACATTTAATCGGCTGTTATAGAAATAATTATAAACCGCACAAATTATTATGATAAGTGTTAATTTTTGTATATAATTTTTTTCATATATGACAAGCCCATGGGGTTTCAGGTAATTAACTTATTCTTAACTTACACGTTGTGGAATATTGATACATTTATAAGCGTATTATATCAGTGTAATGGTGTATTTTTTTTTTACTTCAGAATGTACTTTGGTTGCTTCCTTTCAGTAAATTAATTATTTCTTAATAATATTTTGTTTTCAACTTTTCAATAAGCTCGCGCCCCCCTCATACAGTTATCACATCCCTCTTAGGGGGCGTGGCCCACAATTTGAGAAGCGCTGACCATAACCATTCACACATCCTAGGGAGCTATGAACTCGAAAGAATCTACGTAAAGGGGAATTTATAGATTAATGCTTTGGAACAAGGAGTGAACAAGAAATAAGAAGTAACACACAATTCACCCAGACTATGGAGCGAAACCTGTGTAAGAAGAGATGACAACACAGATGTTGCAACTCAAATTATAATAAAACCTCAATTATAAATTTATCTAAATCAAAATAATTTCTATGAAACCAACTTTTTCTCTACGTTTTATATGTCTAAATGTTTAGTATTCCTAATATGTTGAACAAAAATTAAAATGGTAGAACAATCAGCATTTTCTCTTTCGATTGTAATCGATCGTAATAATTAAGATTGTTTAGCAAATTGAATAATTATTTGATACATAGTGCATATGCAAAATTCCTTTAAAATGAATGTGGAATTGTAGAACGATTTTTTCGTAAAAAAAAGGCGATATTATTTTTAATAAGTAACATAGATAAATGTAATTACAGAGGATTTGAATTTTAAGGAATCCGAATATTTTTTCACAAACATTTTTTTTTAAAAAATGGAGATATGGAGATTTTTTTATGGTTTTATATATTTATTTAGTACATTTTAAGAAAAAAAAAGGCTAAAATTAAGAAGAGAAAAATAAATTATTACTACTAAGATGGGAAAAAATGGGTAAAAATTGACAAAAAATTACATAAACGGTGTCCGCTCTGTACAAATCGTTAAAAAAAATCTCAATTTTTGAATTTTGATGTATTACTCTACAATTCCTGTTTGAAATGATCTTCATGATAAGGGATATTTTAATTTTTATAAAAACCAGTGCACTTTATCTTAGCTATTATATGAAATTGCTTAAAAAAGTGATTATATTCACAAAAAGAACTGTAAATTTTGTAGTGAAACAGTGATTGATAAATCTGAAGGTTAAATCGCTTCTACTGTTATACAGAACACACACAAATAAAATTCAAATAATTATTTTAAAACTTTTTGAGAAATCTCTTCCCTCGTTTAAACATTTTTAAAGAAACACATTTCGAGTAAAACGCATTTTAAAGTTTGACATGTGTAAAGTTATGGCGTCTTCTTTTACTTAAACACTTGCAGTTTTTATTCTAGTGAATGAAAAATAAAAAACTTGGTATATTTTTCAAGCTAATAAGATATCGGCTTATAAAATAAAATCATAAAAATTATCAATTTTTTAAAAAAAGATCATGATTTTGGGGTAGTTGGATACCTTAACTTATATTATTGCATTGAAACTTTGTTAGAGATAAGGGATATGTAAAGTAAATCCCCTCATTTTATGTTTAGTACTGTTGCCCAATAATGCACCAATTGTTGCAAAGGCAATCTCTCTCTCATTCTGCTAAAAATGACATTGTTGATGCAACAATATAACTATCTCAACACTGATAAGTATTGGTCTGTTTGGTCATTTGAGTTATTGTTTCTGAGGAATAAGCATCTTTGGGAAACTGCGTTTTACGTACTATTTTTAATTTGCGATTTATATTGATTACATTTGTGGATTGAGAAGATGGGTTGCGGATTTTTGAGGAGGCTGATTTACAACATGTAAGTAATACAATGACATTTTTTGTACAATATTTCAGTTCATTATATGAATTTGGATGTAATAATCATTTTAATGCTATGTTTAAAGTATAGGAATATGACTTTGCGTTTATAATTATTGTGCAAACTTAGGGATTTACTAAATGGATTTAAGAACTTTGCTGGAACAGAAGACAGTTAACTACTTATTTTATTTTTGAAAATTAGATCGATGTGTCAATTTCCTAAGAGTAAAACAATTATGTCGAATTTTGTACGCACACGATAAAAAAGATACATAATACAATTTAAGAGGTATAAAATCAAGTGAATGAGAAAAACAAAAGTCTACAATTTTTCAGAATCACTTAAATAAAGCTGAAAATTAGGTAAAATTGAGTAATGATAGTATATTACAGCTTTTACTGTTCTAAATTTAAAAATAAATTTTGTTTTCTTATTTAACTGTGTATGAAGACTAAAATTAATTAAAAAAAGTAATTTTCGTGAAACCTATAAGACTCTTAAACCTTTGTAATACTGAGACATTTTCAAATATAGGCAAACGTTTTCATTTCAATTGTTCCCATCAATAACCCACAATGAACAAAACTGGATGAAAATTTGAATTTTAAATAGTAAAATAAAATTATTTTTTACTATATTTCTTTAAAAAAACTCCGTGATTGGTAAGTGACGTTTCCCAAGTAAAATATGTTGCATAAATTCAAACAAAATTTTAAGATACAAGGCAAATACATTACTAAATTGACAGTATTAAACGCAGTACTAAAAGTAATAAACTGTGCAGAACTTACAGTAATAAAGCAGTAATAACAGTACTAAATTAATAATACTGAATACAGTACTAATAGCACAAAAATAACTGCTATATACAGTATTTTTAGTACAAAAAATAACAATACTAAATACAGTGATTATAGTACATAAATGACAGTACACTTCTATAACAGTATTAAATTAATACTACTGAATACAGTATAATAGTACAAAATTAGCAGTACTAAATACAGGACTTATAGTGCATAAATGATAATATTAATATATATTTCTATAAAAGTTTTAAACATTTTATTAAGAATACAGTGCTATATTAACAATACGGAGTACTAATCGTCTTGAAAATAACCAAATACTTAACTTTTTTAAAGTTATTTTACTAAACGCAACTCGATCTAATGTAGACAGCATCTCTTTGAATATGTGAAGAAACAGTAAGTTTACTATACTAAACACAAAATGACGAGTTATACTTGCAACCGTTTTTATCAAGTTCGGATACCTGACGAGACTTTTTTTCCCTTGCAGCCGCTACAACTTGAGGAAACGACCCCCTCCTCAACCCCGCATCGAGATCACCACCGTGGGGGACCTCTACGCTTACCTGGATGCCGAAAAGATTCGCTACGTGATTGCCAAATTCCACCACGAGCGCCTCAATGAGAAGCGAATGCTGTATTTGTTAAAGGAAAAGCCCTTTCACTTCGATTTCCGTTGAGGAGCTACGTTGTGGCATTTGGTTTCACGAAGTAATAAAGCGTTCTTTTACTGGCATGAAATACGTTTAAGACATGCAACAAATCGGTCATGGCAACCCAGTATGGAACATCAAAAGGATTGTGACATTGAAAATATAATCTCATCACAACCCAGTATGAAACATCAAAAGGGCTGTGACATTGAAAATATAATCTCATCAAAAACCGGTATTTAATATCAAGAAGCTTGTGATAAAAAATATATAATCTCATCGTAACCCGGTATGGAACATCAAGAGGGCTGTGAAATAAAAAAAATATAGTCTCATTGTAACGCGATACGAAACATCAAAAAGGCTGTGATAAGAAAATGTAATCTCATC
>BMAV01005598.1:0-210928 GCA_019973955.1 Trichonephila inaurata madagascariensis | reverse complement strand
TTTGTATTTATAGAGTTGTTCCGAAAACCCAGTCGCAAAGGTTTATATATATATGTATTTATATAAATATAAAATAACCGAAGTTAAGGTAGGTAACATATTATATTTGTAAAAAACATATTATAGATTTTTTTTTTCAAATAAGATATCTAACTACTTTTTTGAAGTCAATAGGAATTGTCAAAAAAGAAACAAAGTACTACTGTCGGATATTATCGCGAAAGTGTTTTTATTAAAATATATATTTAATAAACTATCTATTTTATTATGTATCTATTTTACAACTTTTATTATATAAAAATTAGCGTTAAAATAATAATTATAAGTGTAAGCACCTATAAATTGTTATTTAATAAACCTATTTTCGAACTCTGAGGATCAAAGTAGGTAGTATTTGCAGTTTTAGATTGTTTATATGTTTGGCAATTTTCATTGATTTTGGAATAGTTGGGCATAACATCTTTACTAGTAAAACTAAGTATTTGCCAAATTTAAAAAAAAAACTAAAATGCGGTGCCGTGATAAAAGAGTTCTGACAAGTCCGTTAGTTCCAGTCGTCGATCACCACACTCGAGAGGCTACCACAGGTGCGACGAAACTATGTACTTATGGTCAATCAGTACGTGAGACAAAAAGTGTTTCCTGTCTAAAATTATTTATTTTAATAATTAAATGATCAGAGAATTATTTTTCTTTAGGTAAAGTATTTTTAATTTGGAAATATCGTTGTAAAATGTTTTTCGATAAATTATATTTCATTATGCCCTACTTCTCGTATGTATTTACGTAGGTGTACGTTGACTTAGTAAATAATTGCAAAACGTGAGTGTGTGTCATCTGCTGTTTTGGATACCTAAATAATAATTTTAAAAAAATTCTTTATTACAGCTTCACCGCAGGCATAGCATTTACAAAAGAGAAGAACTGAAGAGCATCGAAATTCAATCGAAATTGGACGGAGTCGTTAGCTTTTATACGCAACTCAGATGACCCTTCGACTTGTCTCATTTGCCTCGAAAAACTCGCACACAATAAGAAATCAAATTTAGTGAGACATTGCACTGCAAAACATACTCAGTTTGCTAGTAAATATCCAACCGGCGAAGAACGAAACGAAGCTATCAACGAGCTCCAAAAACGAAAACAGCAATCAAGTTCCATCTTAAGTAACTGGACGCAATCCACAAGTAATGTTAACCCTTTATCGACCGACGGTACTTATAAGTACCACTCACTTTAAAATTACATAGAATAACCGTTTTTACGAATACTCTGACGATACTTGGTAGGAATATTCTTTGAAATCCACTCTTCCAAGATATATGGCAGCACGGGTTCTATGATAAGTATTTTAGCGGGGAAGGCGAATAGTTTTAAGCAGAAATTGCGTTTTCAGCTGATGGAGTTTTCAGCGGATAGCGAAAAGATTAACTATTTTTTCTGAACAAAAATGACAATGTCGAAAGGTAAGTCTTTTATTTTTTTGGTATGTTAATGAAGACCTTAGAAAACGATTTGACTACTTATTTTAAGTGGACAGTGTGTGTAATTAATATTTTACAGTTTAATATATTTAATTAATTAACTCTAACTAATTAAATTCCCCAAAGTTGAGTATTTTGTTTATGTATATCCCTTAGTGTTCAATGTAGTAATTAAAAAAATATTGCATTAAAAAAACTGCAGTAAATCATAAAAAGTCGATAAAGGGTTAATCTGGCAAGCTTCACGGTATCACTAGAAATTGCAAAAAAAGGCAAACCATTCACAGATGGTGAATATGTCAAAAATTACTTTATACGTGCATCTGAAGAACAAACCAGAAATCTTGAAAAAAAAACACCAAAGATTTGCCACTATATGCTGAAACAGTACAAGACTGAATAGCTAAAATGTCTTCGAATGTAACATATTTGCAGGTGGAAGATATTCAACTTTCTTCTGCTTTATCACTTGCTATAGATGAATCTTGCGACATAAAAGACACGGCACAAGTTGCCCTTTTTGTCAGATATATGTCTTCCCAAGGTCCAAAAGAAGAACTTCTAGGATTGCTACCGCTTTCGGGGCCAACTAGAGGGGGAAGATATAGAGAAAGCCATGCAAAAATGCCTTGAAGGCAATAAGATCGAATTAAATAAAATCGTTTCAATAGCAACTGATGGATCCAGAAGTATTACAGGAAAAAAAAAAGGGGAAAACAGATTCTTCAAAAAAAAAAACTGAAATTTTACGTTTACCAAATCCAGGCCGTTTAAATTTTTGCAAAATAGTTGGGTTAATTTTGTGGTCAAGATTTCAACACTTTTCCCCATCGTCGGTTTAAAATTTTTGCGAAATGGGACCAGTTTACCTCCTTTTCCAATAATGTACGAGGGTTTTCCCAAAAGGAAAAAGTTTCAAACGTTTTTGCTTTTGCAGATAAAAAATATATTTACTAAAAAAGGCATTAATCACCCTAATTAGAAACGACTTGGGTTTTCAAAATTTTATTGATGGTGGATTCTGGGAAATTAAAATGGTGTGAATCAAAACTGCAAAATAAAACTCTTGTTTGAGTAGAAGAATTGGTTTTTTCAAAAAAAATTCCTTTTGCAAAAGATTTCGAGCGGTAAAATACTTTTTTCAATTTCAAAGCAATATTGAAAAACCGCAAATTTGGGAAAATTACTTCACCCTTTTAAAAAAATTAAAAATGAATTTGCTTGACAAATTTGAAAATTCAAAACCAACAAAACCAAAAATTCATAAAAAACCCCCAATACAAATAGAAACGAAATCCGCATTGAGCCTTTTTAAATTGATACTGGATTTCTAAAATGCAATTGATCAATTTAAACAGTAAACTTTGTGGGGGGAAAATTTACAGGATAAAAAGCAAGTGACCCAAGGGTTTCCCTTCAGATCATGGGATTCCGAAAAATACCAACTAAAATTAAAGTCTGATTGTATATGGTTTAATCTCGGTGTTAGCAAACAAAAAAAATTTGTCACACCTCTTTTTAAAAAAAGCAGTATTTTTTGTTTAAGGTAACTAAAAGTCAAAAAATAACCGGACGGGAAATTTCTCGGGAGTTAAATGTATTCCAAAAGGCCTCCACAACCCCTTGTTTTTTCCGGGCCCTCTCAGTTTACTCCATCAGGGCTCTCTTTTCTCTCCCCAGGGCTCTATCTTTTGTTACCCAGGGCTTCCTCTGTCTCCCCCCGGGCTCGATATCTCTTGGGCCCCCAAAGTTTTTCCCTTTTTCCCAAAATTAACCCCTTTTAAAAAGGCGCGGTCACCACGTTGCTTCCTCATTGGGGGCCAAAAAAGGTCTGCCCCCGCCCCCGGCCACATTCGTCTCCCCTTTGCGGCCACCACACATTCCTGTGCAATTAAAGGACAAAGGGCGCCATAATTCTCATCTAATTTCCCAAACTCTTATTCTCACGCCACCGGGGTTTTTTAAAACCAATTCTCCCCAACCGCTTTCCGGCTTCGCCTTCCGTAACCTATTTCAGGCCTCTTGGATTTGAACTTCCAGTGGATGTCGGTTTTTGTAGTAGACCCCCACAAGCCCCATAGCCACTCTCTTGTCCCCTAACGTCTGTTTGGGGTAAAACTTCCTGAATAGATGGGTGGGTTCACCCCAATCAAACTCCCTCCTTCCCCTAAAAAGGTCCATTTCCTGGACTGCTCTGGCCCTCAGGCTGTTCGTTTTTTAAATTTCACAGAAGGTTGTCTTATCAATAAACGACCAGGAAAACTCGAAACCCCAAAAAAATCAAAATAAAATAAATAAATAAACCCAAAATTCTTAAAACTTCCTAAAACTTTTAAACCCCAAATTTGGGTTTTTTCTTTTTCTGAAAGTAACATCCCCCTTAAATTTTCGGGGTTTTAAAAATTTAAAATCAAATCATCCTTACTTTCCTTACATAAATCCAATAAATTTTTTGAAAACATCTGTAGTATTCCCCTTTAAGGAACAAAAGTTTTAAAAACATAAAATCCTTCCCCTTACACACACACAAACCTAAACCCTAAGATTTTATTCCCCATTTTAAAACCCAGAAGCTTTTTTATTACTAATTCCAACGATATTATAAACAAAATAAACACCTATAAATTCAATTTTTGCAAATAACATTAAAACAATTTTTTTTAAAATTTAAAAAGTTTATAAATAAACCCCAAATTAAGTTAAATTTTGGCTTTCGGTAAAGGGATTCTCCCCAAATTATAAAAAGTTATTACAATTCTGGTATTGTCTTCCATTACGGTAGTTTTGGGAAAATTAACCTTTAATTGGGAATATAAATTAACATACTTCATTATCTCAGCAATGAATTTCAGTCTAAATGTGCATGGAACAAATTTTCCAGCCAAATTTAACTTTGGTCGATCTGCTTCCCCCTAACCTATAACCCCTTTAATATAAAGTCAAGCTGCTTAAAGTTTTTTAAATCTTTTATCGACCATTGTGAAAATCAATCTGCTCTAACCCTCTCAAACCTGTGCGTTGTTATATCCATGAAGAAGCCCATAAACAAACCCCCTTTAAAAATGACATCCTGGCAAACCCTCGGCCCGGATAACTCATCATAGGAACGCGAAAATCCCTTACAAATCCGTACGTGACCCACGATCCGCGCTTTCTTTTTTTACAAACCTTCCATTTTTTTTAAAAAAATAAATTTCGGCTGGCGTCACCTGGTTAAAAACCCCAAACAATACATTTAATACGTGGATCGGTATCGGGTTACTCTTCTAAACAAACAACGAGCAGGTACGGTTGGACTGCCCCATCAGTTTCCACCTAAATCTAAAAAGAAATCTGTATCCTCTCTGCCCCAATTAAATTGGGATGTACAACAAGTTTTGATTTTAAACCTTTTATTTAAACTGATTTCTGCCTTAAAGAAATCATCCCCGGGTATGGGAAAACCCTTTTTTCTTTTTTGGGGTTTTAAACATTCTTAAATGTTACTTCAATCGGCGGTAATTTAAAAAAACGTTGACTTTCCCTTAAAATCCTTGAAAATTAAAATCCAAAAAAACACCGAAAAAGGGAATTTTTGGAATCTTTCACTATTCCCCTTTGGTTTTCTTCTAAAAAAAATTTGCCAAAGTCCTTCTTACGGTACAGATTTATTTAAAATTTAGACGATAAATGGTACTGCGATCTCTTTTTTTGGTAAATCTATCTCGAAATTAAAATTTTGAACTAAATCTAGACCTATTATCCCTTTCTAAACTTTCCTATTAATTCTTTTGGTTTTGAGAGGCAAAGCATTGTTAACTCACCTCTCAAGTCTGCCCGCACATCTCTTTAAAAAATGTTTTTTTTTCCTCAATTTCTGCCCCGCTATCTTAGCCATTGTATGATTTTAAAAACCCTTTACGATTCACTGTTAACTGCTTTTCACCACCCTTAATGTCACAATGGTATCTTCTTTTTCCCCCGCATTTATTTTCACAACTCAAAATTTCAGGGGTTTCCCATTCCCTTATCTTCTATCAATTCTAAAAAAATCAGCTCCCATTTCATCGGAATTTATTACCCCGCCCCACAAAGCTACTGCTCTAACACTTTTTTTCCCCCTGCAAAAGACCCCCCTTCCCTTACACAATCAATTCTATCCCCAGTTTCTTTCCCCTTTTTCAACCATAAACTTCATTTTTTTTCTTTCCTATTGTCTTTCTTCAGACGGGGGAAAAGTTCGTCCCCCTTTTCACTGGGGGTGGGAACAATTCTCATTTTAAATCACCGACATGGGGCCCCCCGTTTTTTAAATACCTGGTTCAACGGTACACTTATTAACCGGTTCATAACTTCTGCGGGACGTTTTCTGAAAACAATAAACATTTGCGAGATTGTTTAAACCTATTCCCTTTCAATTCATTTTTTTTTAACTTATTTTGTGTTGAACTCTTAGTCTTTCAACTTTTAAATTCCTAGCGTCTACGCTCCTCGAATTCCTTAATTTCCGTCTTTCCCTTCTTCCCTTCCTTAATTTCCCGTTTTTATCAAAATCCCCCCTAACAAACATTTAGCTCTTTATTATATATTTCTTTTCAAATTCTCTTATTAATTTCCATCTTAGGTAAAGTAATATCAACTTCTACCCCCAATTCTCTCGCAACTTCTAACATTACGTCTTTTCTTTCTCTCTTAACTGAAACGCCATGATGCACTAATACACACAAAACCAAATCTAAACTTTATCGTTACAAAAATTATACACAGACCCAAGGTCAACAACAATACACTAGACCTAGACTTAACTATATTTTACAAATTGCGCAAATCTAAAACCAACACAATGAACCTACTCAACAGTGTGCAGCCTTCAACTAAGATCTACCAACAATCTACACAATTAACTACAATAGTATACTACTGTATACTAAATTTCACAAATCTAAACCAACAATATCCTACACAATATTGTACCAACACAACAAAAGTATAACTTTACTGATATACTTTTAAATTTCCTATCTCAAAACAAAAAATACTAATATCGCAATTTATCACTTCATACAAAACTCAAAAAAAACTTCTAGTCTCTTATTTGTTTACTAAATTTACCTAGTAACTTTTTCATATTCCTTACTTAAAAAATTTACAAACAGGAAAGCAACTACTCGTTGCTGTCGAAAATAATCTCAAAAAAAGACTCACCTTAAATGTTGTAGGCAGGAACTAGGAACACTCGGACTCTTCTCACACTACAAATCACTTCTTAAAAACCACATCTCAAAACAGGCGAGGAACTCATGACGTCTTGAACTGGAAACTCTTGAAAGAGCGTCCTCAAAACAAACGGGCAAAACAGGTCCTCTTATCACCATTGATTCATCACGGCGGGAACACTTGTATCCCTCTTACTCACAGCTGAGGACTCAGGAAAACTCAATCTCATACCGGACAATTCCAAAAAATCAGGCGAAGCCGCTTCATCACTAGCAGGAACAGAAAACCTCTTGAAGTCAGCCTCCTCAAAATCAGCAGGTATTGTCATATAAAATCTTTATCACATTGCAACGGCTGGCCTTCTTTTCTTCAATAAAACTAAGGATTCGGACTTATTTCTCAAATGCCGGATCTACACGCTGCTACCACCAATTTAATATATATATATATATAGCTGTAACGTCGTCGGTAGTTAGCAAACAAGAAAATTTGTCACAGCCTCATTTTAAAATTAAAGCAGTATTTATTTGCTTCATAGGTAACTAAAAAGTCCAATAAATATGCCAAGCCGGGCGGACCGTCTATTTCTCGGGAGTTCAATCCTTATTCCGAAAGGCACTCCACAATCCCTTGCTTTTCCGGGCTCCTCTCCAGTGTACTCCATCCAGGGCTCTCTGTCTCCCTTCCAGGGCTTTATCTCTCTGATTCCATCCAGGGCTTCCTCCTGTCTCACTCAGGGCTCTCTCAAATTTTTCCTCTCCCCGTTTTCTCAAAATTAACCCTTTTAAACACCAGGCGCGGGTCCACAACACGTCCCTCGTCTGCCTCATTGGCAGGCCAAAAAAAAGGTCTGCCCTCGTACCCGGGCCACATTCGTCTCCCATTTGTGCGGCAAACACAAACACATTCCTGGTCTGTCTGGAATCTAAGGGTGCCATAATTCTCATCCTACTTCTAAAACTCTTATTCATCACGCCACCTGGGTTTTATAACCCCATTCTCTCGGCGCCGGCTTTCATACAGACTTCGCCTATACGTCAACCTATTGTCACCGGCTCTCCTTGGATATTGTAACTTCCAGAATGGATGTCGGCTTTTGTCCGAGGTCAGACAATACACAATGACCCCATAGCCACGTGCTCTTGTCACCTAACGTCTGTTTGGGGCCATAAAACTTCACATGAATAGATGGGTGAGGTTCACCCCCATCGAAGACGTCACAGTGGTAACACAATTTTATTTAGAATAACGGCATACTGAAACTTACATTCTAAAACAAAGAAAAAACAGTACTTATCTGATTAAGGGGTAGGCGGGATAGGAGACCTGGGAGGGCGGTGCTGGCAAGTAATCTAAGGAAAGGAGAAAAAACCCCGAGAAATAGCGTGCGTTTTTAAAGCTGACCGCATTATTTCCGAAACAATCCGCTGCGAATTTTTTACTGTTCCAATCCACCACTCTGATTTGCCCAACGGCTACTCACAGTCTGAGTAAGAATACAACTTTGTCCACCAGAGAGTGCAATGAACTGGGAACGAACCCACTTCTTTAATCCCTGTTTCCTGTAAACAGGGCAGATGCAAAATTAAAATTGTATCTCAGGGACCAGAACACTCGGCCTCCGATCACAAGTTGGAAGTCCAGAAATGTATGTACGTAACGCAACAAAAGTTGACAGCTTTAAAAGAAATACCGCGAGTTGTGGCACTTATATTCGACACGTGGAATAGTGTTCCAGATTGCTACAGTGAGGTGTAGAAATTGATATTTTGAGTGCTGAATATATCTTCCGATCGGCATATTCTTAAGAGCAAGTGTTCTCTTGCGTGAATATAATTAAAAGTAAAGTAAGAAGCCGACTGACAAATGAAAATCTATAGAGTCGTGTTTGAAACTTAAAACAAGTTATGAGCCAGAATTACCCAAATTTTCTAAAAAATAATGCAAAGCCAACGCTCTCATTGAATTTGTTTGCTCAAATGTATGTCAGTGTTTTTTTTTTTGAATTTTTAAGTACAAGTTACATGGTTTAGTAAAGTTTTAAATTTTCTACTTGAATATATATATATAACCATGCAAAGTCATAGCTCCCATTGAATTTGTTTGCTCAATTGTTTGTTATTGAAGTACAGGTTAGTGTTGTAAGTAAATTTTTAATCGTTTTAAATTTTACTTAAAAAATAAGTAATCATCTAATAATGCCATATATATGTTATCTAATTTGTTGTGAAAAACACTACTTATATATGAATAAACAGATATCTTTTCATTTGAATAGATTAGTTGTTTTTTTTATCAAAAAACTTTACTTATGCAAGTACTATTTATTGCTGGCAAGAAAACATTTTGTGGCTCTTTAAAAACTTTGAAATTTTGTAAATTGTAATTTTTGGCTCTTCCTACTCAAAAGGTTGCCGACCCTTGTTCTACTGTATTGAGAATAACAGACATGCGCATATCGTCTATTTGCGCCTCACAAGGTGAAACAGAGAGGGGAAGATGCAAGTGCTACGGAAGTTTCTTTCTTCAAACATGACTGAACATAACCTTACAAGAGTGCATTTTATCAGAAGAAAGTGCTTCAAATATGGTTATTTGCTTTGGAATGTAGATTTTTTTTCAACAAACGAAATGTTAGTAAAATTTTACACTTAAACTCATATTTTGCAAACACTTTTGCTTTATTCCAAATACTACATACTTTCATATACATTTGTTGTCATTTTCGTCACTTAGGAACCGTAATGATCAAACTGAAGGTTCACAGCAGGGCCGGACAAACCGGACCCCTGCCTGAGACGGCAAATTTTAAGGGCGGCATTTGGATCGAATTTGAAATATATGTATTAGTTGTTACAGAAAAATTGATATATTTTCTGAAATATTATCAGGTATGAATTCGGTATTTTATTTCCTTATTTTGTATTCTGTATGTTTAATGTCAGTTTTTTTTTATGTTGAAACCTGAAGGGTTCGAGATAGGAATATATCTTAAATAATGAAATTTGATATTTTTACACATCTTTCACTTGTATCTTTCTCCTCATCCTGGAGTGGGGTTCTAACGGACATTCCTTTCACCCTTACGGTATTTGATGTCAGCTATCCAAAAGAGGACAGGGGTAATAAATTTTTTGGTGGAGAGCCACAGAAAAGGTTGTGTTTCAGTTTTGGGTGTAGTTACTACAAGTTAAAATAAACGTTTCTGATCCCCACCATCAGTTAACTCTTTTTCGAAGAAATTGGCCTGCTGGAATGGGCGATTCCTTCACTTACATTTTACTCATTTGAAATAATAACAGATAATTATGTCCTTAATTTGGAATTATTTTGTATTTTTTAAGACTTAAAATTATGTATATAAATATGCTGCTTTTTTGTTCGTTATTCAAGTTTTATAAATTTTATCTATGTGAAATTTTTTTCTTTTTAAATTATAATTTTTTTGCTTTGGAGAAAGAGGGGGAGTGTTTTCCATTTTTGACCTGGGAGGGAAAATTGCTAGAGCCCGCCCTGGTTACAGAGAGCATTTAAATTGATTTTGTGTCAATGCAGTGCTTGAAAAAATACAAATGGAATATAAATAATCCACACCAATGAGAACATCTGAATAAACCCGCGTAAACAAACAAGTAGTTGCTTAGCAATCGTGGGTCAGTTAAAAAAACTTGACTGATAAAAACTTTTAAAAAAACTTGTGTGGGTCTGTCTACTCTAGTGATCATAGGTTCGCCATCACTGTTCCAGAATGCGGCATTATAGCAAACTTTTTCGATTGACAAAGACGGAATATAAAAATTTCGTACTGTCTTACAATTTCCAATTTGGTCCATTTTGTTTTCTAAATGTATAACTTTTTTTCTCTTTTTTAATTAAATTTCCCTGACTTCGCCCGTCATAAAATGTGACAAGTGGAAGTACTTGAAAATCATTTCCCAGCAACATGAAAAGTTTGACTGCCGAATCTTTTTTGCGGATCTTACGGGGCAAATTCGTGCTTTCATAATAAAAAAAAATCCGTCCAGTTTATAATTATACATGCAGCAAATTGTCAATTTCCACTATTTTACTTTTCATTAAGGAATTCTTCCCCATATTCTACTTTTTTAAAATCCTGTATTCATCTTTTTTCCATGCTTTTCTACACAAAAAAGTAAAGTAAATTTATCATTTCATTCTTTTTATTTCATTTAAATTCTGGGCTATTTCAGCATTTCAAAACTTTCGTCAGGAAAAAGCAATTCTTTAAAATTGCTTTCTGGGTGATTTGTCACAGCTAGTCCGCCCTCTTGGATTCCATATCATTCGACAACACATGCTGCTTGGCGCTTAGCGCTCCGATATTAAAATTAGTTCCGAAATTCATAACACCATGAAATACAAGTAAGAGAGAACTTAATCAAATAAAATAAATTAGAAAATAATAAAATGTGAACTTAACTGATGTTTCGTGCAATCCAATATAATCTATTCTCTCCTGTAGGACATCTAATCAATTTTGCTGAAGTAATGCAGTATCTTAAACTCTCCGTAACAAGAAAGAAAAACAGCTTTTTTTAGCCAAATGGAGTCCCGGTACTTTCTTACTGGAAATGTAGTTAGTTCTATTCACAACATGTAGCTTGACTTCGGAGGGATTCTCTCCATTGTTCAGTTCCACTTTAATCTAATTTCTCCTGTTATTAAGAAAGAATTGATCCTTATTCATCCTAGACAATAACAATGGAGATCATTAACAATATCCCCAATAATGCAATTAAGATATATACTAATGGCAGCAAAAAAAATATCTAATCCAAAGAGGTACCTTTACAGATATCCCCCTCCCCCATTTTTAAGAAAAAATTGACTGGAAAAACGCAATGGAATTCTGCATGGTTTTCAGTTTTTTTTTGGAATTATCAAAATGTAAATCCCGTAAACTTATATATAAAGTTAAAAAAATAAATTAGAAACCAAAACACTAGCTTTCAGGAGGGAGTCCATTATTTAATGGATAATACATTTTAAATAATTCTATTTTGTTTAATTATTACAAATGTAAAATTAATACATTCATTTGTTTAATTCATTCAAATATGTTTATTTTAATGATTAACATTCCCAATGTGGTAGTCGTAATTTTATTAAGAGTGAGTGAGGGTTTATATTAACGAGGCACTATGAAGCAGAACCCGAGGGCTATTAGCGACGGACCTCGTAATTTTGAGTGAGTGAATGAGTGAGTGAGTGAATATTAACATCGCACTGTTCAGCTACACGAGGGCTTTTGGTGACGGACCACATAATTTTGATCCACGGTCAAGTGACGTGGACGACACCTGAGTTGGCACCCCCCCTCCCACAACACCCATTAACGAGAGGATGTTTCAGCTTTTCGACAGATTTAACGTGCCTTGCTGCCCACACGGTGGGTCTTTAAGGGTCGGCCCGAACTCATGACTTTCCCCGCCATGATCCGATACCTTGACCACTGGGCTACCGCAGCCCTCCTCTACACGGAGGATCTTTAATGATGCTGGGCTTTAACTAGTGACAAGGCCATCCACGATCCGATACCTTGACCATTCGGCTCCTACGGCAACCTCGTAATTTTGAACTACGACCAAGTGACGAGGATGACAGAGCTGCCCTCCTCTCCAAACTACCACACTATGACTACGTGAGGGCTTTGAGTCCCGACAGATTTAACTCACATCCGCTTCTCTATCCTACGGGTCTTCAGTGGTCTTGAACTCATGACACGCCACCCACAAGTTTGGGACTATAACCACACTAAGCTACCATGGCCACAATAAAATTTCAGAAAAAATTTGGAATTTAAGCGAATTCATTTTTGAATTGATTGATCTTCTCTATTCTCTAGTACAGGAGTGACCAACCTTTTTGAGAAGAGTGCCACTTCAAACTTTTCCAACAAAAGATATGGAAAGGGTGAAAATATGTTACTTGTAGGCTTATTTATTATGGGATTTTAACGCAAATAAAACTTTTCTTTTATACAAGTAGTGATTTTCAAGTGTTGTTCTTAATAACGCCACCTTATCGGCAAAGGCGAAATCAAGGCCCATGAAATTCATCATGGCAAAGAGCTAAGTGACGCCTGTCGTTAGCTGTAGCTTTGAGCACCGAACTGGTGACAGAACGATTAGCTCGGTTTCACCCCAATTTTGAGAGTGATCACCCTGGGTCCCACCTCCTCCAACCTCACGAGGGGATTTCATGCGGCTTTTTAAAAATTTCCATGCCAGAAGGCACCATCTTTTACAAACACCCATTTGCTGGGGAATCAACCCCGGCCCAAACCCGGAGTCAGCGTCATTTAGCCACTTTTTGGGATGGGCGACGATTTTTAAGTGTGATTATTGTAAGTAGTGAAAATTTAAAAATAATATAATAAAATAAGACGAAAGTACAAACTTTTTCCAGCTCAATCAGTTAGGTTGAGAATAAAATAGAAATGAGTAATTCGAAACATTTAATTCTGAATAATTACTAAACAGCCAGTACTGCTTAATGTGGCTTTTTATGTAATTTGTAGTTTTTTTGTTACCAAGTCATCTATGCCCGGTTTGTTTTTAAAGTCTTTAAATTTTAGATTTTGGGGATTACATATTTTTTGGGGTTTTTTTTATTTTATTATGTCTTTAAAAAAATATGTTGATCCAAAATTATAACAGTTTTTTTACAGCCTCAAATTTTGGGAAAAAAATTGATTGTCAGTATAATTCGGATCACATAAAGTTGAAATAAGTTCCTCAAATTTGCCTTTCATTGTAGTATGGTGTTGTAGGTCAATCATTTTAATTCGTATATCAGGTGGGTAAGTGTGCACGAAAAATTTTTTTTCAGGGGGGGGGAGGGCGTCCAATTCCGATATCCCTCCCGGAATCATTCTTTGATTGTCGGGAATGAAAAACAGTAAAAAAATAAATTAAATAATTAGCTTTAAATTAAGCAAATTTAAAAAAATGCTTAAATTTTATGCCCTGAATACAATATTACCCCTGCATATATACCCTGAATGTAATATTACCCTTTTTCTAGTCTGATTTAGAAGCTGAAACTTCCTTATATTGGAAAACAATACTATCAGTCATAATGGAATTTTACATATCTTCTTGAGTGGACATAATTATTTTTCAGCAGTTTGAGTTGTGTGAATTATTTACTTTTGGGGAAGGGGGAATTTATCCTCCCCTTTCCTCTTGTGATAGTTTCTAAATAATTGAAATAACAGACACCTATTATGGACTCGACAAATAATGACCGACTGCACATACATCATTTATCAGTTTAAAAGCCACTCACCTTATAGTTCTGGGTTTCTACGACAGCTATGTAATTCGATTTTTGAATTTTGGGGGTTTTGTCGAGTTTTCCCGGGGTTTTCTGGACAGCTCTCGAAGCCTTCTTTCGTCTTGTCGATGTCCATCATGTTGATGCAATATTTTCTCAATGACTTTATATTGACTGCTTCCTTAAGGTAGCATGTCACAAACAGCAACTAAAACCTCTGTTCAAGTCCGAATCCAAGGTCTGGTTCATAATTCAAAAATCATCAAGATAAAGAAGTTAATGTTAATTATTCTCCATATCGCAAATAACCTCAAAAGAACTTCTAATAAAATACCGTTTCGTTGACAAAACATTAAATTCAGAAATTTTTGTTTGAGGAAAAACATAGTAGACGAAGGCGAGAACACCCTGACATTTGGTAGAATGAAATGAACGTCTTATGCTCATTTTGTTTCAGACATCACAATCCATGAGCAATTTGATTCTGTGTTGTTGAAACTAAAATCTTCGAGCTGCCAGATCGAGAATTGATCTCATCTCATGTTATGTTTTTCAGTCGGTTTTTCCGGGGCGTCATAAAAAGGGTCCAAAATTTATGAAATTTGCTAAACACAAGTTTAAAATATTGCCAACTTAGAGACTCTCTCTATACCTTGTTTTCTCACTTGATGTGTTTTTTTCACATCATACAATTTATATCTTTAGACTATATATCGGCATATATATTTACGCTAAATCAAACAAAAATATTTCCAAATACTTAATGGTATTTTTCTTCAAAAACTACTGTGAGAAGTGTATGAGAATTTAAAGACAGGAACTTTATTAGTGTCACACCCTAAGTCAATGCGAGAGCTGGCTATTAGCTACAGACTTCATAATTATGATCTATGGTCAAGTGACGAGGATGATTCCTGAGTTGGCACCCACAACTCCATACATGAGAAATTCGATCTTTTTACGAGGTCTGTTAGGGCAGATTAATTATCATCAGTAGCGCATACAGGAATTTTTAAGGGGTCCGGGGTCGAAAGTTTACCATTCTTGTATCATGTTCCTTTTGATTTTGTCAATTTTCGGGAACAAAACACAGTAAAAAACTAATTATTGATTAAATAATTAGCATTAATTAATAAAATTAATCATTAATAACAAACACTTAATTAAATTTTACGCACTATATACTTAGAATTATAATTAATCAGAAAAAAAATCAAGGACTTTGGAGGGGGGTCCGGACCCCCAGCCCCCCTCCCTTGTGTGCGCCACTGATTGTCATATCTTACACTCTATTTAAGTATAATACGCGAATTTATTGCAGAAACAACAGCCAATGTTATTTTTTGCCCGTCAATATTGTAGTGTCGCAGGATTTTAAAATGTGAAGCTGGAGTGATGCTTTTAGGTTTATTCGCAAACACAAAGGACGACACACATATACAAGTATTTATATCTATTAGGAAAACATTTTAGGTAAATAATAATTCTCTCGAAAGATTGGCTTTTAGAGAAAACACTAATGAATGCGCCAGGATGCCATCCAACACATCTAGCTCCGGAAGATTCAAAAACTTACACAAACCTCACTGGTGGAGCTCACAGGAATCTCTCTTCGAGAGACAATCACTGAATTATATCCTCACAAAGCTCGCTGGTGGAACTTCGGGGACCCATAATTCAAGAACTATTAGGGCTATCCGTAAGAGAATTACATATTCGGAAAGCTCTCGTCAAGCACGTCAAGAAAATTTATTCGTTTATGTCTCTGTCTCGACGATGGGCCCCACGACTCGGGGCCTCCAGCGCCCCCAATAATTCCGTTGTTTACTGGAGTTTTCGCACGAAAAAAACACCACGCGTACTTCGCGTCAAGGGAAGCACAGTGTTCAATTTTCTAAGTTCCAGTCAGCAAGGGCCCTGCCAGGGCCCCTCAAAATACGTTTTTTTTTTTATTTCTTTGGGGTCCATAATTCAAGAACTATTAGGACGATCCGTAAGCGCTTTACATATTCGGAAGGCTCTCGTCAAATAAGTCAAGAAAATGTATTCGTTTACGTCCCTGTCGCAAAGGGGGCGTGGATCGGTAGGCCCACGAAAAGGGCTCATTTCTCGAATAAAAAAAAAGGCACACCAAAGTTTTTTTTTTATTTCAAACTTCTCTTCTCTCTTTGAGAGACAGTCACAGAACTTCCAAATCACACTTAGCTCTCTGACGGAGCTTTTCCGACCTCTCTCGTCCAGAGACAATCACCGAGTACCCTGGCGTGACACTCGCGCAGGCGCAGTACCTCATATCAGTCCGCGTTGCCACCTTGAATTTCAGAATGGGTCTAGAGTTCGTTACAGTATTTATTAATGTCGCGCCATAAAACAACACGAGGGTTACTGACGAAGAATCTCAATATTGATTCACGTTTAAGTGGCAAGGACGACATCTGAGCTGGAATTACTATCTCCAAACTACCACACGTCGTAGACAAGAGGACATTGATGCACGACAGAGCTAACATGCAGCTAGCCCCTATACACGTCGGGTCTTCAATGGAACTAGGTTTCGAATCTGCGACTCAACAATGTGGACCACGAGCTCGTGATCCTGACCACTCGGCTACCGTTGCTGTATGAGGAATTTGAGCCTCGAAAGACTTAACATGCACGTTAAATCTCTGTAGAAACAAAAAGTCTTCATGTTGGGCGTATAAAAATAAAATTATTTATTTTTTTATATTTTTTTTTATTTAATAGTGTAATTAAAAGTTTATATATCAATTTTTTTTGCACATATGCCAAAATCAAATGTACATAAAATAACTCATTTGCACTAATTAATTAGTGACTCATATATATACCAAGAAAAATATTAGATTAGAAATTATGTCAATATTCAACACTTGTCACCCATCCGGCATAGTAATTAGTGACGATGACTGCGGTGCCATAGGGTCTGGGTTCGAATCCCGGGTAAGGCATGGATGTTTGTGTTGTAATATCCTTCTTTTCCACACACAATTCTCTCTCTCCTACTATTAACTCACACTCTCTATATATTTATTTATCTTGGTGGAATTTTCAATCGTTAATAAAATACATTTTAAAGCGCTCCATTGAGCTGAAATTTTATATACATGATTATTTTGGATGACAATACAATATTTTAATTATAATTAATAAAAATTAATTATTTAAAGAATTACAAATACAGCCACGTTGGCGATCCTTTTGGTGACTTGTCTCAAAACTTGTGTGAAAAGGTTTTTTCTCACGTTTTAAAGCATTTAGTTGAACTGAAATTTTACATACACGATTGTTTTGGATGACAATACGATATTTTAATGATAATAAATAAAAATTAATTACCACTTAATGTTGTGATTCTGTGTCATATGTATATATATATTTATATTAACTGTAACTATTTAATAAAAAGTAGTTAAAATAAAATTTTCCTTTGATCTAAGTAGGAATTGACTTAAAATTTTTTTTTTATATTGCTTGCTTTTTGTGATGTGTGCTCCACGCCTACTTCTATGTAAGCCCCCATGTGATACTTTCTGTGCAAGGACTTATAAATATTCTCTATAAAAAATATTCAACACTTTATGCGTATAATTCTTACAGGAATATAATTAATACATTTTTCAATTATTTAATTGCAAAATGTAGTTACGATTGTGTAATGAATACGACTATTTTTTAGATAAAAGATTAATAGAAAAAAAAAGGATTAAAGTAACTAAAAAATGTTCAGTTTTTTTTGTTTTTTTTTTCAAATTAAGACCCAAAATCGTTAATTCTACATAGAAATTTTAAATTCAAATTCACACATAAACGAAATGAAGGAATGCTTGGAAATATTAGCCGGTATCATTATAGACGGCAATATTATCGGGAAATTTTATGATGTCCCCCACACACACACACATAAAAAAAGAGAAAGAAAGAAAGAGAAAAAGGGTCACCCATATTTTTATGAAGAAGGGGGAGGGGATCACAATCTGTCATTCATAAACATTTAGTCAAGACCAATACCTTAGTGTTATTAAAAGTCGTGATTTGTATCACCATGACAACGAAAACTTTTTCCAGTTGTGGAGACTGTCACCAATAATTGATTTGTCTTGATTCGTTCACATGATCTTTTTTCACTCATAGTTCAGATGATAAAATGTATTTTCTTCAAGTGATCGCGATTTTATCTCTGGTTCTGAACACAAAGGCCTTTTATTTTTACCTCAAAGAAGGCGACGAGAAGTGTTTCATACGAGAATTGCCGGATAAGACTTTACTTATTGGTATGGGAATTTTCAATCGAGTTGTGCATTGTAAGGCAATTTTTTAATACAGGTAATTGTCGATTCAAGATCATGACCGGTTCTAATAAATTGTATCGTAAGTGAATTTGGCAGTAAGTAGAAATGGAATTCTTAAAAATATTATTTATTCGCTTTTCTTTGTTTTCGAATATAAAATATTTGAGTTCGTTTGCACTTCCAAGTGACTTTTTATTTTTATTTATTTATTTTTTTTATCATTTTTAATAGAGTATCGATTTAAAACTGCGTGATGTGACCATTTAAGTTTATTATTTACCGTAAAATCTGGCGTATAACGCGCACCTATACTTTCAAGCTAAATTTTTTAAATTATAGGCATATTCTCTGTATAACGCGCACCCCCTTTTTAACGAAGAAATCTGAAACACACATTATACATTGTTTTTATATATTGAAGTCATTTATTCGAGGTAGTATCCCAGACTTTAGAAAAATTGTATATTACTAGAATTACAACTGTTCTTGTTCATAAGGCAAGTTGTTTCTTTTAAATAAACAGTGTTTCGATGCATCTAGAATTAAATCTTTTTTTTATGCCCATCCTTTTTGTTATTTTTAAAGCTATCGTTTTTATACCCGGCGTATAACGCGCACCCTTAATTTTCGATCTTATTTTTTGCGTTCAAAGTGCGTGTTATACGCCGGATTTTACGGTAATTAAATTTTTGGAACATTTTAGATCACCTTTTTCGATTTTGATCATAAGTCGACGATTACCTGTATTTCAATTTAGAATAATTTCTGCATTGATTAATGATAATATATATAATATATTCCCTCCCCCCCCCTCCTTAAAACTATAACTAATATTTAAAATTTTTAACGGAAAAAAAAATTTAATTTTTTATTTTGGACTTTAAACTGCTCGAATGTTTGCTTTTGAAGAATTTTATAAGAATGAATTGCATTTTCTACATGTGCCAGTGCTAGATTACGTCATATCAAGATTTGCGGATCAGCTTTTTTTTTATGCCAAAGTTATTTGAGGTGCTGCGGTAGGAGAGATTTTACGGATGATTTTTAATTTAACATCGCATGGCTGATTCGAAACCACATTCTAAAGCAACTCGAAGGTTATTATTGACCGATATCGTATTATTTTGAACCTTGATCAAGTGATGAAGACGATACCTGAGGTACCCTTCTCCAAACTTTCACACCACACCAACAGGAGAACTTTGAGCCTTAACAGATTTAATGTGTACCAGCCCCTCTACAAGCTAGGACTTCAGTGGCATCCGGCCTTGATAACGTTGGCCACGATTTCGCGACCATGACCATTCGGTTACCGCAGCCATGGTCATAGACACGAACTCGCGTCCACCGTTGTTACAGTCCTGGTTCGTGTCCCGGTGATTTGTTATAATACGTACAAAAGAGTGTCATGTATTTTTCTCACTACGCCCAATAAATTGATTTTATTCGTGTGTGTGTTGTAAACATCTTTTGCGTAATCCATCTGTTTGAAAATAGCATTGAACAATAGATATAAGTTCCACAAGCCATCTCTTAGTCCGCACGGAATTCGACTTAAGGTATCCGACTACGTTCGGAACCGTGATTTTGCAAAAGCGCGTAAATGGATAATATTTATGATATTTAGTGTCACTTAGATTAGAATACATGTATACAATTGTTTTAAGGACATTATAACAAAAAATTATTTAAATACAATATTTTGGCAAAAAATTAACTCAGAATAACCTTTTTTCCAAATGTTCTCTTTTTGTAAAAAATGCTTCTATTGTATTAATATTTTGCCTGTATTCAGTTCAGACCTCTGTACAGAGGCTCAACTAGAATTTTTGAAACGCATAACTCGGAAGTCGGTTTATCCATGTTTTACGAAAACAGAAGGGAGAAATTTTAAGAAAATACGCCGATAATTATTTCAAATGGTTGTAATTCTGAAAATAATGTGAATTTTTCAAAAATCACATTGTTGAGCCTCTGTACAGAGGTCTGAGCTATATACAGGCAAAATATTAATACAATAGAAGCATTTTTTATAAAAAAGGAGACCATTTGGAAAAAAGGTTATTCTAAGTTAATTTTTTACCAAAATATTGTATTCGAATAATTTTTTTGTCATAATGTCCTTAAAACAGTTGTATACATGTATTCTAATCTGACACTAAATATCATGAAAATTATCCATTTATGCGCTTTTGCAAAATCATGGTTCCGAACGCAGTCGGATACCTTACATCGAGAACATTCTGTGTAAATAAATACACAGTCGAACGTCTATATTGCGAATTTTTCTATATAGTGAACTGTTTCCTGTAACCTTGAACATTTCATGATTTTCTTCATAAAATAACCTCTCTATAGCGAAGTAAATTTTCTAAGTAACGAACTTTTTTTTTTGTGTGATTTAATTTTTTTTCTCCCTTTTTTTAAAGTATTTCTGAACATTTCAAGTTATTCTCTCTTTAATACATTTTATGGTGGTCTTAAACCTTGAACTGGTTTTATTAGATCCTAACTCGCCGAGAGCGATGAGTTCTGGACGTTTCATCCAAAAATTCAAACTTTTAGCCTTCATTTCTAGTTCTCTAGTAACATCTTCGGTATCCCCTTTCACCCTCAGTGGAGTTGTCCCGTGTCCCCATTATAAATAATGTATGTTTAATATTACTTGCATGCTTTAAATTAGAAAATATCCTTAACATTCGTTGATTTTAGTACAAAATTATTTTCTTAATATTGAAAATACAGTGAATTCTTCGACATTCTTTTTTCTTGTTTTTCTTGCAGTTTTTCTCTCTTCCATTTTTTTTTTATGTGGCTAAGATTTTCAAAATAAACATATATTAATTTTAAAAAAGGTGTGAATAATTACTTTTTTTAATATTTAGTGTTTATGAATTTAAAATTTGTTTTATGTGGTGTTGGGGAGTGGTCCCTATGTGTTGCTCTCAGGAAACCAAACGAGGTTTTTGACAAAACACCTTTTATTTTCTCTCTCGGTTGCTCGGGGCGTATGTCTGAACACTGCAATGGGCACCGTAATTCCAAGCTCTCGCTCGTGTGATCTCCCACACACACACTGAAAAACCCAACTCTCGTTTCGCTTAATACACTTAATCACCGTCAGGCGGCGCCCACTGCGCATGCTCGAACATATGGTTTATGAAGTACCGGGTGTTTCTAAATGAATATTGGAGTTTTAATGCCTTATAGTATTTATTACATATAACTTACAAGTATAATTCATACACTGAATGAAAGAGTTACTGAAACGGTTTTACCTACAAATTTACAAATGTTCAATGTGAGCCTTGAATACATACGGCACACATCAAGCCGATATGCGAGTTCATCCCAAACTTTGTTCAGTGTGTCTGAGGTAATTCTTGCAACAGCTGCTTCAATCCTATGTATCAAGTCTGGAAAGTCTAGCTGGTAGTGAAGGAACGTACACACAATCCTTAAGGTATCGACTACGTTCGAAACCATGATTTTAAAAAAGCACATAAATAGATAATTTTCACGATATTTAGTGTCAATTAGATGAGAATACATGTATAAAATTGTTTTAAGGACATTTTGACAAAAAAAATTTATTTAAATACAATATTTTGGCAAAAATTAACTTAGAATAACCTTTTTTCAAAATGTTCTCCTTTTATGAAAAATGCTTCTAAAAAATCATTTTGTGTGTGTGTGCGTGTGCTTATATAAAGTAAAGACTTCTCCAGAGAGTAGGAGCTATGATTTTTGAAAAATTCACAATTTTTTTTTCAGAATTACAATCATATGAAATAATTATCGTCGTTTGTTTCTTAAAATTTCTTCCCTCTGTTGTCGTAAAACATGGATATACCCACTTCTAAGTTATATATTTCCAAAATTTTAGTTGAGCCTCTGTACGGAGGTCTGAGCTGTATACAGGCAAAATATTATTATAATAGAAGCCTTTTTCACAAAAGGAGAATATTTTGAAAATGGGTCATTCTATGTTCATTTTTTATCAAAATATTATACTTAAATAATTTTTTACTGTAGTAATATTCTTAAAACAATTTTATATACATTTTCTAATCTAAGTGACACTAAATATCATAAATATTATTCATTTATATGCTTTTGCAAAATCACGGTTCCGAACGTATTCGGATACCTTAATGAACCCCCATAGATACAAAAAATCCCAAGGCGTTGGATTGGGTGAACGTGGAAGCCATGTGAAACAAACTTATCGGGAGGCCCTTTGCGGTTAATACATTGGATGGGCACAGTTATGTTCAACCATTCGCGCACTGAGAGATGCCAGTGAAGCGGAGTACCGTCCTGCTGCCAAATGAAGTTATCTGGTTCACTTTCTTCCAATTAAGGAAATAGCCATAGCTGTAGAGCATCAAGATAGGCAGATACTAGTCGTAATTGGTTCTATGAAAACGAAAGACCCATACACTTTCTCCCGAGATATGGCAATAAAAAAACATTGAATTTAGTGAGTCTCGTTGCAATTCCAGCACCTCGTGAGGATTTTGCAAGCTCCAGATGCGTGCATTATGTGTGTTCACATTTCCCCTAAGATGAAACATTGATTCATCACTGAATAGGACATAATCCATAAAATTTTCATCAACATGTGCATCAACATGTCGTTTGCGAATTTGGCGCGTAAACTGTAATCTGTCAGTTTTAGAGCTTGTAGCAGCTGCAGGCGATAAGGACGTTGCTCTAAGTGTTTGCGTAAAACTTTCCAAACTGTCGTCATTGGCATTGCTAATTCACGACTTGTGCGCCGAACTAATTTCTTTGGGCTACGCAAGAAAGAACTCTCTTACTCGAGCAACACTCTCTTTGCTAAACCTTGGTCGTCCCGTACTTTTCCCTTTACAAAATTGATTGATTGAATATTAACGTCGCACTGTTCAGCTACACGAGGGCTTTTGGCGACGGACCACGTCATTTTGAACCGTGGTCGTGACGTGGACGACACCTGAGCTGGCATCCCCCTCTCCTAACTACGATACCACACCAACGGAAGGACGTTTCAGCTCTCGACAGATTTAGCGTGCATCGCTGCCCTACACAGTGGGTCTTTAGTGGTACTGGACTCGAACTAGTGACAAGGCAAGCCACGGTCCGATACCTATACCACTCGGTTACCACGGCCACTTCCCTTTACAAAGACAGATAGTTGTTTCAAACTGACGATAATATATACGAATGTTATTATCGTTTGGAGGTAGACAACCGAACTTAATACGGAATGCTCGTTGCACAGTAATAGCAGATTCTGTCTTTACAAACTGGAGAACACAACAGTCACCATTCTACTAGCGCGCTGATGGGCGAGAAAGAGGAAAAAATTAGCATACGTTTCACGTGCACGCTCTCACATGCCAGCAAACACAATTGTTTCAGTTGCTCCTGCACTCGGCTTTTGTCTGGGACAGAAAGAGGATTTTTCTTGCACGTATCAAATTTTGATGGGAAAGGGAGCAAACCATCAGTAGACTTTACAGGTTAATGCAGGAACTTTACAGACTTTTCGGGACCGAATATTTTATTCGTTAACTCGGAGTTATTCGTAATGTGTCGGGGTCTAAGAAAATATACAATTTTTTTTCCAGTTATCTTTTGGGAGCTGTATAGTAATCAACTATACAAAAAATATCCATAGTTAGAAATAAGACACTTTTTATTCAGCAACTTCATTAGCGAATTATTATGCATCAATTAATTGGACATTTTAAAATATTAACTAATTGATGTATAACAATTTTTTTAAACCCTAACTCGAAAGAGACTTTTTTCGACTTTATGAAGAGAAGAAAATACTACGTCATTTACATCCTGCTGCATGAAGTGTGTTTTCACAGTTTTCAAGCGATGTAAGTCATTAGAAAATGTAGCAGTTCTGATAGGCAATTTCTGCATCAAAATCGATATTCATTGAGTTCTATAAATCAGCATTTTCCTCAGCTTCACAAATTTTCAAAAATAAAGTTTTTCTGCAAAACCGTACATATAATATAATAAACCAGTAGCGCACACAGAAATTTTTCAAGGGGGGTGTCCAGGGTCGCAAGTCCACCATTTTTGTATCATGTTCCTTTTGATTTTGTCGATTTTCGGGAACAAAAACAGTACAAAACTAATTATTGAATAAATAATTAGCATTAATTAATAAAATTAATCATTAATAACAAATATTTAATTAAATTTTACGTACTATATACTTAGAATTAGAATCAATCGAAAAAATAATCAAGGGCTTAGAGAGGGGTTCGGACCCCAAGACACCCACCTTGTGTGCGCCACTGTAATAAACCTCTCTTCTGTCTAGAAAGAGAACAATGGGGAATAACCCCTGCATTGTGGAGTAGGATGAGATAAGAATGAAATTTTCTGTGTCCTATTCAAAATTCATGTGATAGGTTATACTCATGACTCATCTACAACTGAAAAGTCTAATAATGAGCTAAACCCTTTCCCGTCGAAATTTGCTGCTCACAAGAAAAGACTTTTTCTTTTCCGGACAAAAGAAAGTCATTTGAAAAGAAATCTAGTTTTCTAATCCAAACTAATAATAAAAATTTTAGTTCTTGAAATATTCCGTTAACGTGGGGTTTATTATTCGTTAAATAGGTTTTTTTGCCTTCATTTTAATCAGAGGAAAATAAAAAATCGTTAAATAGGAGTTCGGTAAATTGGGGTCCGACTGTGTGTGTATATAAGGGTGTCCGCTAGTATCAAAGTTATGGTTTATTAGCGGACTAGCTATCAGAATGTTAACCGGGTCACGTGATCGGAACTCTCGAGATTTTTGTCTGGTCACGCCCATGCACGCATTATTGGAATCACAGACGGTAATTATCGACTTCATTAGTATGATGACGCCAAGCAAAGGTGCAGCGCGTACTTTGATTAACGGAATTTAAATCAGTCACGCGTGTGCAGCGACGTGTTCGAACAGAATGGAGTGTCGAACCTCCGACATCAAAATCTCTCCACCAATGGGAAAGAACTTAAAAGGAGACTGGAACTTTGGTACCTCAAAACTAGGCAAGTATCCTAAAGTTTTCGTGATAGAAGACATTGTTGCTTGATTCATTTTGTAGAAGTCCTGATAAGTCTATCAGGCAAACCAGTAATGACATTCCATTCTGTTCGAACACTTCGCTGTACTCGTGTGACTGATTTAAATTCCGTTAACCAAAGTATGCACTGCACCTTTTGCTGTGGCGTCCATATCTTTACTAATGAAGTCAGTGTAAACAGTTTATCGTCTGTGATTGCCGAATAATGCGTGCACATGCGGCCGATTGGACTAGACTCAAAAAATCTTGGAGAGGTTTCCAGTCCACGGATGAACAGTTTATTACATTCTGATGGGTAGTTCCGTAATAATAAGCCATAACTTAGATACTTTAAACCCGACAACCTGTATAGATATATATGGTTCCATTTTAAGAAAAATTTCACGTGTCAAGAGCTCACATTTCAGGAATCTATTAGTAATATGAGTCTCGTAATTCGTAATTATGATCAGAAGGCGAGAGCAACATCTTACTCACCAAACCATCTCTGTAGGTTTAAATTTGTGAAATGGGTGTGTGTGTGTTTAACAAAAGACTTTTCCATCGACGTTTCTTAAAATTTATGATACATATTTTTGTTGTACTCAAGTATTTGTATTCTGCAGCTCATTACAGGTGCAACTTAGTTTCAAAGAAGTCCGAAAAAACGAAACTTGACCCCGCCATCGACAAAAAGGGGATGATGGTGGAAGTGAAGAATCCTCACAACAAAATTGTTCTTTCTCGGGAATATCGTTCCGAGGGCAGTTTCAGTTTCACTTCGCACGAGCCAGGAGAACACACGATCTGCTTGCACACTAAAGATTTCAAAATTTCGGAAAAAATGCTGGTAAGATTTTTCAGACCATTTTAATTGCCAAGAATACAATCAAATTCGGTGGGCACCTTACATTTTATTTTAACTGAAAAGAAGCGTTTCTCCCGACTCCTTGTGCTCCATTTTAATAATATTTGTTCCTCGGCACTTTTATTTTCTTGTTATCCTTTTTTGAAAAATAATATCGGTACTTACGTATTATACCGTCGATCTATTTTGTCGAATCAAAAGACATCGTCAAATGTCGTGATATGCAACCAATAGTGGGAAAAGTTCCCACGCTTGTTCGAACACAACGATAACGATGACAACATTTGGCAAAGACTTTTGATCTAACGAAATTTTTTGACAGTATAATACGAAAGTTCCCTTTTCTTAAGTGAATAGTAATATTGAAGCAAGTATTGCAATGCCATAAAAATAATTTTATGTAAACTAACATTTAAATATGTATCAATAATTTTGTTGCATCCTGTCGTCAATTTTGTGCTGACTTTTGCCTAATAATACTAAATATATATGTTTAGATGTACGAAAAAAATATTTAAAAACAAAATAATCATGCATTCGAAATAGATTAAAAAGGATGAGCAAAAATATCTTATGTAACATGTCTTTTTTGACGAAGATAAAAATGATTTAGATGATTGCGTGATGAATTACCGCTGCAGAATTTTGTAATCAAAGGTGTAAGTAGAGGAAGAATTAGAAGTAGAAGTAGTAGTGTAGTAAGAAGTGGCGTAATCAAACAGGTATGGTGTATATTCAAAAAGTTCTGATAATCAAAGCTTTTCTCAGAATTATTTTTTTGATCAAGAAACTTCGATTGTATTATAATGAACTTTTTCACGTACAGAAAAAAGCACACTTATACATAATTACAAAAAAAAATCTTATTATTCAGAAACATTTTTTTTTTAATTTCTGTACAAGTCCAAAATTATATAACATTATAAAACTTTTCTAACAATTAATGTTTCTTATAAATCGTGCTGTCAATTTATTCCAGATGAAATTCATTCAATGCAATTTAAATAAAATAATTATGTAATTAATAATTTTATAAATACTATTAATTAATGTGTTCAGATAATTTATGCAAAGTAATAGAAAATTTCTTAAATTAATTGCATAGATTTATAACATCATCGAGTGTTATAATAATCATTACACATTAATTTTTTTATCATGAACTAAAATAGATCATTCTCCGAAATATAAGTGTTTTGTTTTTCTCCAACTTACATGCCTCAGCTTGTGCGGATTTTGAAATTCAATATTCTTTGATGCAGAAACTTGTAGCATAAGGATGTCTATTATAGGGCGAGAATCGATTTTTTTCTTTGAATTTAATTTTCTTACCAATGTGGAAAAGATATTCTCTTGTATATAGATAAAGGGACAGATAAACAAGTAATATAAAACAAAATTAAGGCAGTTCCTACTTGGGTCAACTAAGAAAAATTTTATTTTAGTTATTTTTTATTAAATAATTACAATTAACATAAATATGTATCTGAGTGGTTAATGCATCGCGCTTCCACGCCACAGGTCTGAGGCTCAAACCCCGGGCTAGGCAAGGTTGACTCAGCCTTCATCCCTTCAATGGGTCGATAAATGAGTACCAAGCTTATTCGGGAACTTAACACACCGGGGGGTTTTCGTGCCAGACCTGTCCGGAACATCAGCTCATGCACCTCAGGGCCCAAGGTCGCGTTCCTGAGTTGGGCCCAGTAGGCCTAGGCCCTCATGCTGTCGTACCCCTGAGTTAAGTTAATATAAATATGTATATATATACATAGGACAGGATCACAATATTAAGAGGCAAAAAATTTCTTCTTCTTTCACATGTTTCATTTTCCATTTTGTTCCCTTCTTAACTCGGACTAGAACCCGGAACGAAGAAAGAATCTGAAAAAGAATTTTTTCCCCCAACGATCTACATGCTTCCCCTTTGTCGGTATTTATTCTTAAATTAATATCCTGCTAAATATCTTAAATAACAGAATCTTTTCTGCCATATAAAATTAAAATTAATTAATTAATTAATTTTTGAAAAAATTGTATTAACAACAAGTGTTATCCACTACAAGTTTAAAAAATGTATTTGAACTTGAGTGGATGAATAAAAAGTATTTTATTAACAATTTAAAAATTGAACATGATATATAACTATAGGGAAAGTGTGAACTAATAGTTGGAATTAAAAAAAAAATTATGTTAAATACCGTCACAAGGGAAATTAATTTTGGGGATTAGAGCATTTTTATGGAAAAAAAAAATCAAAGTAATTTTTGTTAAAATAAAATAGACATTTTAGAACATTTTAGCATACACTGCGATGAGAGGACATCTTACTAAATAGTTAAACAACAGCAACAAAAAAACATAAAAACCACATTAGGTTCCTTTTACATAAGGTGATCAGTTCTTTTTATAATAAAAAGGAGGACGTGCGCGAAAAATTTAAGAAAAAGTTACAACGTAAATATTTGAAACATTTTATTAATTCAAATAAAAATACGCTAATTGCGCTTGCATTCCTTTTAATTATTTACTTTAACGAGTATTTTCCCACTGAATTTTTGTAGTCAATATATCATTTTCTAATACATCGGAAATTTCAGAGCAAAAAATATCCTTTATACTGAGCTTTACGGTAAGCGTTACAGTTAAAGTATCAACATTTCATCTTGATTTCTCACTTGTCCAAAAATCATTACCAACTGAAAAAACTCTTTCAACAACTGTATAAGTTGCAGGGCAGCACAACGTAAATTCAACAAGAATAACTAAATTATCATATGGAAGGTGTTCATTTTTGAATGGTTAAGTATTTCTACCCATCTTTTATCAACTTCAGCATGCTAATTTACCAATTGTTCCAATTTATTAGAATTTAAATATACACTCATGGACAAAAAAATTAGTGCACCAAGAAATAATTGCGGGATCGTAACGAAACTTGACATGAAGGTACATATCGGTGAGATATGCAAATGAATAGAAATGCAGCGTGACTGCGCATTACATACAGCCGCGGTAGAAGGCGTTTAACGTCATTCTCCAAGGAGTATAAAACAGGTAACCAAAGCTTGTTTGAGTGTGCTGAATCATTTACAAAAGAAGAACTGATGTAGACATGCCATTACGCCGTTTTCGAAGACAATATGAGCAGCTGTCGCAGTTTGAGACGGGGAGAATCACCGGCATTATGGAAGCTGGGTGGTCAGCTAGGCAAGTAGCTCGTCAATTAGGCCGTTCTGATTGTGTTGTGAGGAGGTGTTGGGATTAGTGGATCCGAGAGATGTCCTTTACACGAAGAACAGGCTCAGGACGCCCTCTACAGACCAGTCGTCGAGAAGACCACCACATCGAAAGAAATGCATGCGTACAACCAACTGCTTCATCGGTCGTCATCCAGGCACAGGTAAAACCTTCACTAGGGTCCCCTGTGTCTTCTCGAACCATAAGAAGGCGCCTGGCAGAAGGACATTTGGGATCGCGGCGCCCATTACATGTACTGCCCTTGACGCCCATCCATCGACGCCTCCGTTTGGAGTGATGGCGCGTACGAGGAAATTGGATTGCAGTGGAATGAAACCAGATCGTCTTTAGCGATGAATTCAGATTTAATCTCAGCAATGATGACAATCGTGTTCGTGTGTGGAGACCCCGTGGTGAACGCCTCAATCCTGCCTCTGAATTACAGCGACACACCGCTCCCACAGCTGGTGTGATGGTATGGGGTGACATTGCCTACAATACACGGTCACCCCTAGTATTGATCTGTGGCACCATGACAGCCCAGCAGTATGTCCATGACATCCGCTATGTATGTCAACCACATATGTTGCCACTCATAAAACGTCTCCCAGGTGCCATTTTTCAACAAGACAATGCTCGGCCTCACACGGCAAGAGTGTCACAAGACTGTCTCCGCACTGTTACTACCCTTCCTTTGCCTGCCTGATCTCCAGATTTGTCTCCAATCGAGCATAACTGGGATCATTTGGGACGGCGAGTTGGGCATACCACGAGTTTGAACGAACTAGAGGCAAGGTTACAGCAAATATGGAACGAAATGTCTCAAGACATCATACAGAACTTGTATGCCTCAATGCCAGATCATATCGCATCGTGCATTCGCACCAGAGGGTGTTCAAAAGGCCTCTTTCTCTGAAATAAAGTATCCTTTTTCTTTGATTTTCTAATCGTTTACTTATATCAATGTATTCATTACGTATGTAAAATTTCGTTTCATTTTGACGACTCCTTCTTGATGCGCTAATTTTTTTGTCCGTGAGTGTACATTCAGTCTTCTAATTTATTCAAAAAGACAATTGTCATCAATTTTGATATCAGACATTTATTTCGATAAAAACTCAACACAATTTTATATATCTACCCAATTTACATGCGATGAAGTCAAAAAACACCATTGAAAACTGTTATTTCCTGTGATATTTGTTTCAGACCATTCTTCGACATATTGGAAACATGTTTGGTTTATCTCTGAATAGAGATTAATAGATCAGTTTTAAAATATTGAAAAGGAGGAAAAATAGGAGGACACTTTTAGAGGAAGGACAGGGCATATAAAAGGAGGACTGTTCTCCCTAAAGGAGGACGGTTGGTCACCTTATTTAACAGCTTCTTTAGTATTGAAATGTTCTTAAAGAGAACCTTACTGTCTCGAAAATTTCAATGTGCAATAAAGCTGAAGACGAAAAAACGCTTATATCGGACTGACTCGAAGGTGTGGGGAAAATTAGTTGGGCTTGCAATGCATTGGGTCGAGGGAAAGTTCACCCTTTTTGAATACCTGCCCTTTTATGTGTTGTAGATCGTTAGCAAGAATTTTGATCCAACTGAAACTGGTTTATACAAGAAGATTAGTACATTATTGATGATTTATGAACATTTTTTTTAATTTTAGTTACTTATAACGCTCACTTTTAATACAAAAGGAGATCGATATTTACGGGTGTGCGTAATACGCCGAGTATAAATATGAGCGCTTTAAACATAAAAAAAGATGAGCATAAGAAAAAATTAGACTTCTACATATTTCGAAGTACTCTTTATTTAAATGAAATGACATTCTTCATGAAACTAACGAGTTTTAGTTTTAGAAATATATCATTTTTTTTAAAGCTTGGAATAATACTTCGAATGAAGGACTTCAAAACATAAGAGCATTGCGCACGGACGTTTCAGGTTTCTTCGTGGAAAAGAGGGTGCGCGTTATACGGCAAATATACCTAAAAATCAAAAGTTCCAGCTTGAAAGTATGGGTGCGCGTTATACACCGGATTTTACGGTAGATTTTTTTAAACTCGTAAAACAGTCAACATGACTGGAGAAAAAATACACCTAAGACATTGTATGTTGCTTAAGTTAAAAAAAAAAGGGAATAACACGATGGATGCAAAAAGAAACTTATGTGACGTGTTTGGAGAGGAAGCAATTACAGCTTGAACATGCCAAAGGTGTCTTGTGAAATTTTGCTTGGGTGATTTTTCCTTGAAAGATGAACCCAGGTTAGAAAGGTCATCAGGTATCAGTGACGAAGTACTACGCAAAATGATCAGGACTAACCCCACGTTAACTTTTACAGAAATGGGCTTCAAGCTTGGAATTCATCAGACTACTGCTTTGAATTGTGTTAAAAGGCTTGGTTTGGTTTCCTGTTTGGGTGCCACACGAATAAAGCGATAAAAATTTAACGGAAAGAGTTTCGATATGTTCTTCAAATCTTGATCGTCACAAAAAGGAATTTTTTTTGGACCACTTGGTGAGTGGAGATGAAAAGTGGATTGTGTATAAACACGTGGTTAGAAGAAAAGCATATGTTTACAAAGGGGACACTACCACCCACATCCAAATCTGGCGTGCATCAGAAGAAGGTTATGTTGTGTTGTTGGTGAGACAGCAAGGGTTATAGTACACTATGAGTTGGTGAAAGAAAATGAAATGGTCGTTACTGTTCGCAATGTTTTGGATAAAGAATTCAATATAAACGCCCTTATTTGGTCAACAGAAAGGGTGTGATTCTTCATCACGACAACGCTAGACTACACTTAGCAAGGAACAACGCATAAAAAATTTCAGAGATGGGTTAGGAATCTTTTCCTCTGCCAGCATATACTCCTGATATTGCCCCTGTTCAAACCGCTGTAAAATTTCTTGATGGATATGAATACATAAATTAGGAGGGTGCCCAAATGGCTGTGGATGAATACTTTATCTCCAAAGAGAACTTCTTTTCCAGGGGGTTAGATAAGCTGCCAATACGCTGGCAGACAGTTGTAACAAACAAAGGACATTATATTTTAGATAATGTTTTCAATGAAATGTGATAAAATATTTTATTTCTTCTATAGAAAAAAAGCGACAGAATTTTCCCTTGCACCCCAATACATTGTTTTTTTCACTACTCAGTACTCACTTATCAATTATCATCACTTTTGGTTATTTATATTGAAGAAAAATAATTTTATTTTGAGTATAAAAGCATTTGACCAAAATTAAATCTTTTCTCTCTTTTTTTTTTCTTTTCGAAAATGCAACCCCCCTTTGTGGCGTCTTAAACTTGGAAATTATTATTTTTTTTTAATTATTTTTTTCTCTTATAATTTTCAAACCGTAGAACATCGTTTGGTATGTTTTGATTAACAACTTTTTTCACCATGTAACCGCGATCTACCCTAATGTATATGTAATTGTTAGACATTTAAAAAAAAAAAAAACATGCGAAATATTATTTTTTGAATCCGAATTTTTATGGTTTCCTTGTGTTGTTTTTCCAATCCCGTTCCATGATCTCAATGAAAGTAAACACAAACCGATTCGAACAGAAAATTTTTGCAAGTTTCGTGATTTGTAGTTGGCAGCAATGGCAATGCAAATCGAGCGACTATTTACACTCGGCTCGTGTTAGTTTTTTTAGGGAGAAAGAGAAAGAAAGGAAATATAAAAAGTGTGTTTTAGCTATCAAATAGAGAGCGGCTGGTTGGCTATGAAACTGTATGTCGCATCACCATTTTAAGATGATAAATTTGTTTTAAATATTAGACTGAAAGAAGACGGTTCGAATCGGATGTCTGGTAAAGTTGATTTTTTTTTAACTAAGATTTTATTAGTCAACTTGTTGTTTTTGATTGCTCCAGTGACGAGCACATTGATTTTATCCTTGATTAATAATAAAAGTCTTTTTTAAGAAACTGCTTTCATCTTTATGACTTCTCGACACAAAAAATTTTCACTGCTTGCTTTGCCAAAGCTTGGGTTAGTTTACCAGGAAATGTAACAGTAATTAATGTAATGATTAAGAATTCGAATTACGAAAAAAGATAAGCTCCCATTTAAAAATATATTTTGTATAATGAGAATTTTTAGTATTTTTTTAGTAAGAGCAAGAATAAAAAATAAATTATTTTTCTTGAAGTTCTTAGTAATTTCGGTGTTTTAAAACTGTTTCTTTAATCACAGTTTTCTGAATTTCATCTGCTTCAAGCACCGGCATAGCTAGCTCTGATTGGGGCCCCGTATTAAAATTCGTTAAGGTTCTTCAACATTTTACGATTTCTTGCATATACAATTTGGGGCCCCTGAAGCGTGGGCGCGCCTTATCATTGATACAGTGGTAGCTACGCGCGCCGCTGGCTACATACCGCACTGCATTACTCTTGTTTACTTACTATGATAATGTTTTGTTTTTTTTACTTTGCCAACAGAAAATTGATCTAGATATACAAGTAGGAGAACATGCTATTAATTACACTGCCATGGCAAAGAAAAGGAATCTTTCAGAAATGCAAATGAAGCTGACGCAGTTGAATGAAAAGGCTAAAGAAATCATCAAAGAACTGGATTACCAACGGGTAAGATGGCTTTCTTCGGATATATTTGGTTAAAGAAATATTGCACAACCAATTTCCACAAGCTATTAATACCATAACATATAACATTCACTGCAAGTAAATTTCCTCCTCTTTTTAAATAAAATATATTTGAAGGTTTTTATATTTTTACTTTTAAGAAAGATAAAAAATACAATAGTTGCTTAACCCTTCCAAAATTCCGTCTAAGACCTTTACTGTTTCATGCCTTAACGGCGTCATCTCTAATCGAGTACGTAGATTTTGTTAAAAATTTGCAGAGGTCTAGTGTTAAATGTATTCAAAAAAGCCACAAAATTAGATTTTTAAAGATAAAATTAACATTATGTTTATATTTGATGCGTAAAATTTATTTTTAATTAAAATTTAGGACAGACATCGTTTTAGTATAAGAATTAAAAGGACAAGAGGGCCACCAATGATAATCATCTGCTTAAGTAACAGAATTTTCAATATATGCCCCATTTTAATAACCAGAGGATCAGTTTATTTATATTCATCACATCTATGAGTGCTATTTTAGACTGCACCACAACTACAATATTAATTTATTTTTAATTTAATTACACTATAACAGACAAGTCTGCTCTGCACCGTTGTTCTTTCACTGCAAGTATTTTGTGTTTCATTATTATAAAATATAAGAACAGCTCTCTCTCCAATCCTATTGCTTTCAATGGATCATGGACAATTTCTTCTTTCAAAGTGAAACTTTTTTTTGAATTATATGCATGAACCACGTTCAGTTAAAAAATGATTCAACCAGCTTATAAATGTATAAATTATACCGGTTCAGATAAAACATTAAAATTAAATTGTATTTCTACTGCAAATACATTCATTTGTAGTGAGAAATTTTTCAAGCACGTTGAATGATATTAAAAGGTATATTTTTTTTAAAAATTTTTTGTTATGTTGCTGTTACTCATGCCACCTGATTGACAGATCAGATCAAGGCTACGAAATTCATCGTAGCAAAGGGCTAAATATACTCCTGTCTTTAGTTGTGGCTCTGAGCACCAAACAGGTGAAAGTACGATTTTGCTCGGCTACAACCCAATGTGGAGGGAGAACACCCTGCGGGTGGTCAGGGGCCTCTCATCTCTCTTTCCCTTCCACCAATCTCACGTGAGGACTTGCGGCTCGACTAATGTTTATAGTGTCCCCATGCCGCATAGACGCACTTTACATTTACACATCCACACCTTCTCTGGGATTCGAAACCAGGCCCTTGGGTACAACAGTCAGCATCATTAACCACTATACCGGATGGGCGCAGCTTACTTTTCCTTATGTATCTCTTTGAGCTCAACATCTTGCTTTTTTTTTTTTTTTTTTTTTGGCTGTTTGTGGAACAAAAATAGGAAAATGACGTTTCGTAAGTCGTAGAGTTCCAATAGATTTCGCTCCACCCGATTTTCTTTATATTTGTAACGCTATGATAATTTTGTGTGTAAGTCTTTCTACTAATTTGCTTCTGAAATTGAAATTTTTTTTTTTTACCTTCATTTTTTTATTCAAAATATATGCGTTCCAGATGGTTATGTCTAGCAGATAAAAGAAATACTTTTTAATAATATTTATTTAAATTTACTATTAATTTTATCTAAAGTTACGAAATCATGACCACAGATTGCAGTCTCACGAGTGCAGACGGCGGTCGCTTATATTCGAGAAAGAAAATTACAGCAGCAAAAATACTACTCAGCACAAATTTCTCGTTTGCGCAATTTAGCAAGTTTAGCGTGTTCAAATTAACTCTTTCCAGGTTCCTTTTATTTCTGGATTATGGATAAAAAAATGTCAGTTTTTTTTATGCACGTTTTCAAACATACATAAAATCTATTTGCTAAATGAGTAATTTACCTGTAAAGTACCTATATGGCACAAATCATTAGACTTCGGAGTCAATTCCCACTAATTATAAATATAAAGCTTAGAATACCTAACTTTTATCTTGAATTACAAGTTTTATTTACATCTTTTGTATTTACATAAATGATAATGAAATTATTAATCAAAATTTGATCGCATATGATAAATTCGAAAACACGGTACAGCACATAACCCAACGATCCAAATCTGGACAGTAGAATCTTTTGTGTCTCTTCTAACTTTCTTCCTTTTACTGTCTCTCTTTGAGCAGTAAATAATGCACTGTCGTGTTGGATTAGTTGTCTTCTCTGTAGGAGGAATGTAGTCAACAAAGTGTTTTTCAGACAAGCGTGGAAGGGGTTGCTCAGCAGAGAAGGACGTCCTCTTTTTGTAGAAAATTGCACCGAGTGGTACTTTTCAATCGTTCGGAACCGTAAAAAGCATAACTGAAATAATTCGAGAAAGACCCATTGTGTGCACAGTGTAAATTTTCACAGTGCTCGATCTATTCTTAGGAAGAGCCAGGGTGGTACGTTTCGCCTGCCCGAGCTCATCTCGGAAAAAGCTGGAAAGGGGTTAACTCATCATTCACATTAACACACGACAGAGAAGACAGGACTCTATTGTTGAATAGCATAAATATTTTAATATATATTAACCCTTTATCTACCGACGCGGTACTTATAAGTACCACTCACTTTAAAATAACATAGAATAACCAATTTTACGAATATTCTGACAATACTTAGCATTCTTTGAAATCCACTTTTCAAAGATATATGGCAGCACGGGTTCTATGATGAGTATTTTAGCGATGAAGACGAATAGTTTTATAGAAGAAATTGAGTTTTCAGAGGATTGCAAAAATTATAATTTTTGTCCAAAAAAAATAGTTAATGACAAAATTTAAATGTCTTTTTTTTGTATGTTAACGAGGACCTTAGAAAACGATTTAACTCTTTATTTTAAGTGAACAGTGCATATAATTAATTGTACAGTGGAATATCTTTAATTCATTAATTGGCTTTAACGGATTAAATTTCCCAAAGTTGAGTATTTTGTTTATATATATCCCTTAATTTTCAATGTAGTGATTCAAAAAAAAATATTGCATGAAAAAAACTGCACATTATAAATCATAATGCGGTAGATAAAGGGTTAAATTCTATGACAGGAAATTAAATACGTATCAAGAACATAATGAGTTATAGTCGTCATTAAATATCTTCCCTCCTGATTCTGGAAAAAAGCGTTTTCTTTTGTTCTTAAGAAAATGGCAGGAATATTAATATAAAAATATACTGGAAAGTAAGAGAGCATGAAGAAACAGTGGCGCACACAAGGGGGAAGAGGTCCTGGGGTCCGGACCCCCTCAAAGCCCTTGATTTTTTTTCCGATTGGTTAATTCTAAGTATATAATACGTAAAATTTAATTAAATATTTGTTATTAATTAATGCTAATTATTTATTCAATAATTAGTTTTTTACTATGTTTTGTTCCTGAAAATCGACAAAATCAAAAACAGCACGATGCAAGAATGGTGAACTTTCAACCCTGGACCCCCTTGAAAAATTCCTGTGTGCGCTACTGTGAAGAAATATATACATTGGTATTTGTTCTCTGTCTATACGTAATCCATGTATGTTGATCGGTTGATTCCAGTTCTTTAGGTAAATTATTTACACTGCTGGCCACCCTAAATGCAACACCAAGAAAGACAAGAGATAGCACAACAAAATTTATTTTGTAGATAACATGTTGACCAAGTATCAAATGATTAAATTTATAGACTTCTGTGAAGTGTAGTTCCTGCCAAAATCAGTAGCCAGAGTAGACACCATTGTTGGAGATGACCGCTGCCACACGCCTCGGCATTGATTCAAAGAGACTTTGGATGTGTTCTTGGGGTACAGCAGACCAAGCAGCTTCCACACGTTGCCAAAGTTGATCTGGTGTGGCAGCTGGGGTGTAATCTGGGTCAATCGTTGAGCAACCATGGACCACATGTTTTCTATCGGTGAAAAATCCGGAAAGCGAGCCGGCCAGGGAAGCAATTCAATCTGGTGATTGATGAAGAACCTTTGGAAAATGCGTGCCACGTGTGGTCGCGCATTATCCTGTTGAAATATATGGCTGTGGGCAAGCCCTGAAGGTAAGGAAGGACAACTGGCTCCAACATCTCGGAGATGTAGCGCTGGCTGATTAAAGTACCGGCAATGCGTACTAGAGGAGTGCGAGAGTGATATCCAATACCGCCCCATACCATGATACCCGCTGCAGGACCAGTGTGGCGGGGCATACGCAGCTGTTCAGCATCCTCTCTCCACGGTGTCTCCAGACTCGAATCCGACCATCGTGGTGTTGCAGACAGATGCGTGACTCGTCAGTAAAGACAACTTCATTCCATTCTGCCACCCACATCCTTCTTTCATCGCACCATTGGCGGCGGATACGTCTGTGGTTATGTGTCAGGGGTAGACAAAGCATTGGACGTCTTGCGGACAGACCACTCTTCTGTAAACAGCGTCGAATGGTACGCGCAGACACTGAATGATGTGTTACAGACTCAATGTGCTGTGCTATGGTTCGTGATGTGACTGAGCGATCCGTCACTGCCATGCGTACAATTTACCTATCCTCACGTGAAGTGGTGCATTGAGGTGGATGCGATCGACCACGTCAGTCCGTTGTACCCTCCTGCATCCAACGGTCACATATCCGCATTACAACACGTCTACCGATTTCCCTGAAAGATAACCCACAATCTCGGTAGGCCACTATCCTTCCTCTGTCGAACTCGGATACTTGATCAAAAGCTGATCGCTGTTTTTCTACGAGACATAACTGATCGTTTTTTGAAAATACCACAAGAAAAACACAATTGCCGAACTTGAAGTCGTCGAAATCTCCAAGCCTTAAATAGAGCTTTGAGGTGGCGCGACAGGCGCGCGTGATATGTGTCTGCGCTGAAATTCTAATCATTTGCATATCTCACCTCGCTAATGCATGTTGTAAATTTCATGTTATTTGCATGCTTCCTTCAGGGTGTTGCATTTACGGTGGCCAGCAGTGTAAATAAACTTCGACCGTGCTTAGAGCTTTCGTTTATCTATGCAAAGTAGTCGTTTTGGGCCCCAAGCCGGATCTTACAGAGCATGTACTAGACTTCAGTCAGTATTCCCCCTCCCCGGTTACGCGGAAGTGATATATATGTTTAAGTATGTATAACTCATTATATGATGGCATTATGCAGATAATAAATTTTGTAGTGTTACATATAAAGCTGTTTCATAACTTAATTATTTATTACAAAAATTTATAAAATAATGCTATGAAAATGTTTGTGTTCTATCTATTCCGAGCAATACCCGCAATTTATTTCACATTCTCCTCTGAAAAATATAAAAATTTATTTTAAGAATCGATGATTAAAGTTGTTTTTCCGGTATATTTCTTCGATTACTTTTGTGATCAATACTTTTTTTCCCCATCAAAATGTCTTTGAACGATTGAAAGTTTATAGGAAATCACACGTAAAGGAATTAATATTCAAAATTTGAAAATTTTGAGTCCCAGGATCCATTTGGTGTTATCAAATGTATATTGTTTGAAACTATTTAATACTATGCAATAGGTAACGTAAATTGTCTACCGATTTACTAAATATTAGTATATATATAGTTTAATATATATCCTCATTTTTTCCCCTTAATATACAGTTCCCATATTTTTTTCCCAATGGGGACTGCGGATTTGAATGTACCATTGCAGACCTAGTTCATTCCCTGGGAGTTGGTTTCACTTTTAAGTGAGGCACCGTATAGGTGGATACCAATTGCCACAATATTTTAGTCCCCCAGTTTCCTCCTCCAAAGAGAAGCACCTCAGCTCTGATGATGCGAAATTGCACCAGGAATTTAATTTTTGCCGAGCTCACCTACGCCAAATCAGCACTCTAGGAATTTTTAATATGTTGCATAATCATACAATATGAACGCAGTCGATTTTCTGCATCATGAAAATCCACCGACTTGGGCCGGGAGGTCGAACCCACAACCCTAGGCATACAAGGCCAGCGACAAACCAACTACGCCATCCAGCTGGACAGTTTCCTTATTATAACCAGATATAAAAGGTGAAATTTTGTATTTCATATTTAGTTTGCCTAATTTAACATATCAGAAGCATTTATACTTTCACTAGCGGTCCCGACAGACATTGTCCTGTACACACGTCTTAAATCGGAAAATTACAAACTTTTTTGAATAAGTTGTAACAATCTGGACCGTTTTGATGAAATTTTTTTATAAAGAAAGTTATTACAATACCTGACATCATCACATGTCCAGTTACCACAATACGACCTATCGATTGCGTTATTATTTTTTAGAGATTTTTATCTAAATAAAATGAAAGTAAACCGTGTAAGTGAACACAGAATGCCTCGTTATTATCAATAAAGTAGATGTTAACGTTCAGAATTTGCAATTTGACAATTATACATCTTAAAGTATGTATCAATATTTATGGTACACATTTCACAAGTCTCAAATTGTAATAAGCGCATTCCCCAAAAGTAAAGTGCCCTGTACAGTATGCATAAAGGGATCCGGGGGTCCGGACCCCAAAGCAATTGATTTTTTCCGATTGTTTATACCCTAAGATATATACGTAAAATTTAATTAAATATTTGTTATTAATGATTAATTTTATTAATTAATGCTAATTATTTATTCAATAATTAGTTTTTTACTGTGTTTTGTTCCTGAAAATCGGCAAAATCAAAAATATCATGATACAAGAATGAAAAAGAAATATATGAAAAGGTAATTAGAGGCATTGTTCGAGAATTTGTACCATCCTCCATTTCACCATTTGTATTTACAAATGGCACTAAATTTCATTTCATCTGATGTCGTCATTCTTAATGATTCTAGATCAATCATAGAGGGAATAGTTCTTTAACAGGATGAACACTAAGTCGATAGCGATCGACTGGTGCACCGCCAAGACATTTTGGGTTGACCGCTTTTTCTAAGACCTAAGACACGCATACTAAAAGAAATATATTTATAGAACACCAAGACACACACACACAGCTAGACTGGGGAATCGACTTTTCCCAATCGATGCGACTGTATTTTCTTAAGCAAATGATTCGATAAATATGTAAACGACACACATACCTTCATTGGAAAGGTACGATGACGCTTTAAACGTTCCCTGCCGCTGAAGGGGGAAAAAGGTGATCACTGTGATGCTAGCCGAATAAATGAATTTTCCCCCATACGCCGATTGAAGGGGAGAATAAATGTGGATGATCAGCTCTTCCCGCGATAGCACGGGAGTGGCTATTGAGATATCGTCAGATACCCCGCGTTTCTATGGGATTGAGTTCTTGTGTTAATGTCATGTGCCGCGATGGGCACAATGTATTAAATACAAACGGTGGTCTCAGATTATGGGTTCATGTATGCTCGCTGCATTGTATACGTTCACGTTCCACGATCTAACAGTCGTTCTCTCTCTCTCATTGTTGTTCGAGCATTCAACTTGACAATTTTATGATACTTGTGTTTTTGTAGTAAAAATAGTAATCTGTCATATTTTAAAAGAGCGGTACAATGTCGAAAGCAAGTATTAAGAACACAAAACATACAATTTTAATAAAGAATGGCCTTACTTACGCCATTAGGTGGACAGCAACAACAATTTTAATAAAGAATGGCCTTACTTACGCCATTAGGTGGACAGCAACACCTTAAAAACATTAGAAGTAGCCCGTACTAGAAAAATCCACCCATCCCTACTCTTTAGCATTGCTCTGAGCCTCCACTTGCGACAAATATAAAAAAAATATAAGGGAATTAAATATGAAAGGTAAAATCGTAGAATTCCAGTGGATACTATCCCATATAGATGCTGATGGCAATGAAAGGAAAAAAAAAAAGATCTATCGGCAAAGAATTCGGCAGAAAAACAGCTGTTTATTCCATTCCTTTGGATTCCCTTTGGAGAGATACACAAAAAAATATTATGTGTTGGTGTACAACACAGAATTATCAATGAAACTGAAGAGAGAATATTAAGGATGATTGGAGTAGTATTTAGTCGTTAACCACATAAAGAGACTGTGGCTAATATCAAATTAAAAACAGAGTGAGTGCTTGGTCAAGCACCTCATCAGAATAAGTATACTAACAAGCAGCCTATACCATCTTTGTAAAACAGACTTTATGAATTAACAGCATGTGCTTGTCAGCCCGGCCCTCTTGGCCCTAAGTTATAACGTAGATGTGATGCTTGCTATTGTATTGGATGGTCAGGAGACTCTTGTCCTGATCGCAATATTACTTCTAATAGTTTTTATTGTATAATGTTTGTATGCTTTTCGTTTTTGGTCTTGTCATGTTTTAACTTTAAATACAGTCGAACCTCCATATTGCGAACCTCTATATTGCGAATTTTTCTATATAGCGAACTTTTTCCTGGAACCAAGAACATTTCACGGTTTTCTTCGTAAAATAACCTCCCAATATAGCGAAGTGCATTTTCTATACAGCGAACTTTTTTTCTTGTGATTCAATTTTTTTTTCTCTCTATTTCTAAAGTATTTCTGGACATTTCGAGTTGTGTTCTCTCTTTCAACACATTTTATGATGGTCATAAACCTTGAACTGGTTTTATTAGGTGTCTAACTCGCCGAGGGCAATGGAATTCTAGGCGTTTCATCCAAGAAATGCAACCTTTAACCCCCATTGTCCAGTTCTCAGGAAACATCATCGATATCCCCTTCACCCTTGGTGGAGTTGTCTCGTGTCATAGAACTAGTTTCCGTACATTGGCAGTGTTGATCAGCGTACTGGTAACTTCGTTTTTTGTAACTCGAAAATGTCAAAACGTAAGTGCTTGAGCATCAAAGAAAACAATTTAATTCTTCAGCAAGTTGATAAAGGCATTAAAAACTTTCCTTGCAGTTTTTCTTTCTTTCTTTTCTTTTTTGAAGGGTAGATATGCAAAATAAATATGTATCAATTTACAAAAATGTATGAATAATTACATTTTTAATATAGTGAATAATATTTAAATAAATTATAAATTTGTTTTATGTGATTTATAAAGAAAATTGAAAGATGAACCTCTATATAACGAATTTTCCATATAACGAACTTTTTTTCGGGATTTAGCGACTTCGTTATATAGAGGTCCAACTGTATTTGGTTTTGATGCAGTATTGATCTTTGGCAAGTAGCGTGATGTAAATGGATTAATTTCCAATTTTGATACATAAAACAATAATTTCGTCCAAATTAAAAAAAATCGAAGTTAGCTCACCTGCATGTTATCGTAGAAAAATTTTAATATTTGAAATGACATTCGTTTTAATCAAGCTCTGTGGGACTATATCCTTAACGGGATAAGGAAAAGGCTGTTTACGTGAAATATAGAATACAGTAAATATCATTTCACAAGATGCACGAGAATAATCACAGAGTGAGTGAGTGAGTGATTTTGGAATTTTATGGCGCAAGAGCCGAATTCGGCCATACTGCGCCAAACATTTGTTTAAATTTTAAAAATAATTAATTAATTAAAAATCTAAAGTATTCATATTAACACCCTTTTTTAGAATATTAAAAGCAAAATTAAATTAAGCACCAAACATATATTAAAATTTTAAAACATTTCATAAAAATTTAAAAACACTGAACATATAGTTTCAATAAGTTAAAATATCAAATCATGTAAAAAATGTTTTCGAATTATAAAATCTACCATAATTTGGTGGAGAATATTCCCCATCAAGTCAGAAAAGTTTTTTTAAAAAAACAGACAAGTGAAAAAGTTTAAATTTTCGTTAAAAAAGGAAAAATGTGCATAAGATTTATGCCGAATAAATTTAAAACAAAGACTGTTGGGAGAATTTCTCCACCAAGCTCGATATGTATTAATAAAAAAAATCGTTTTCTATTTTTGACTGTGTTAAATGTAGTAATCCGTCATTTCTTTTGATACTTCGTTGGTGTTATTATATGTGAGTAACCGCCTCTTATGTGTTTAAATTGTTCGTGTTCATCCTCATCTATATCGTACACAATCATATCCTAGTCTTCTGAGGTATGATGAACATAGCTTTTCTTAGGTGTGTGAGGTGTCATTTTAATTTCAATGTCTGCCTTTTGCTCTTTAGCACGCCTTTTTCTACTTTTTGAGTTTTGTTTTAATCGTTTTGGAATTTGGGACGTGTTAAAATGTTCCTTATTGGATGTAGTAGCTGCAGACTCTGATATGGAAACTGATGATTGAACTTCAGTTGACAGAGAGGCATTTATTAGAAGTTGTAAGAACTGGGGGTATTTCAGTTGATAACGATGAAGCAGAAGTATTTAGGCTATTGCTAGGGGAAGTAGTAGTAGTAGTAGGAATGGGTTTTGGTAACAAGGACTCGCTTTGTATTGTTGGTATTATTGCAGATGTGGAAGGAAGTAGATGTGCTTGAGTGGATGATGACGTGGAGACGGTAGACATCGAAGACGAGGTACTTGGTATAGTATTTGCAGAAGATACGGGTTTCAGTTATTCTAAAGGTGGGCAGATTATGTTTGTAATATTTGGATCTGTTTGTGTACTTGTGGTTATTGCTGTAGGTTTTGTAACTTGAGCATATGTTTGGGATAGTTGAGGCACTATTAGTTTGCGGGCTTCTGGGTAAGAAATATTTTTATTTGTTTTAATTTCCTGAATTTGTTTTTCTAACTTCCATTTTGGGCATAACTTTGAATCTGATGAATGGGATTCTGAGCAATTGACACATTTGGGCTCTAGAGTACAATCAGCGGACGCACATCTAGAGCACGTCAATTGCCCGCGGCAGGAAGTTTGAGTGTCCGAATCTCTGACACTTAAAACACCGCAGAGGATTCGGTATATACGGACGGATTTTACAATTTAAATAAACGGCTTTTATGGTAGTTGGCAGTTTGGGGCTATTGAACGTTAAAATTAAGTGTTTAGTTGGAATAATGTATCTTTCTTTAAAGTGATTTTCTTCTGACTTGCACTACACCCTGGTCTCAAAATCCCTCAAGGATCTCAGCATCAGAAGTACACAACAGGTTAGGTTCGGCAATATGTGACACCTCGACAGGAATTTAAAGATTTATGAGGGGTAACTAGAAGGGGAGAGTCTAGAAATGTTTTTGCAGACAGATAAGATTTTGACTGAATGTTTGATTTTGTTTCTACAAGTAAATCACCTGATCGAATTTTTTTAATGGATTTTGGCTCGCCTATAGCTTGGAGAGCTTTGAAAACAGCAAAAGGGAATTTTTTAGTTATTTCATTATTAGGCAGCGATAGTATAAAAAAAAGTGCAGTACTGGCAGAGCCAGCAATGTTGCCTGGCTAAAATGTTGAGAGTTGTGGGTAAAACAAGGCCTTTACCCGGGCACAGCAGCATTGGATCCATAAGTACGCGTACATAACTTCATCCTGGCGTGCCTCCACCCACCACGGAGTCCAACAAGGGAGGCAGTGTGCCAGTCATCTGGCCAAAAACCAGGCACGGCGCTTTCCCAGAGTACACCCAGAATATAGTGATACAGTCCAGGGTGAGGATCCAACGGGTAAACCCGACACCCCTTATATGCAACACTAACCCTACAGCAGTGTCTCTTCGGGGACAGCCGATTGACAGGAGCGGGCTCACTCCTGCCACCCGTCTACAGCGAAGCGTGGGCCAAAGGTATTCCCAGGACACCATTTTCCTCCTTACGGGACGCCTCACACGGCAAACATGCGGGTTGAAAAACCAACGGTGTTAGTCGAAAACAAATAAAGTAACATAATCAAAGTATCGAATGAAATATACGAAAAAGAAACTAAATTAACACAATACAAAATGTAAACCATAATGTTAGTAGATAATTGTAAATTTTCTCATTAGAAAAAATTTATATTTGTACAATGTACATCTTTAACTAGTGGTCTAGACGGGAAAAGTAAAGATGAAATTTTATAACAAGAGGGTCGAAAATAGAGAAGGATCACTAGGGTACCCCGGGTTCGTGACACCCGTGTTTACCAAAGACAGTAAAGCCTTTGGGAAAAGAAAAGGTCACTAGGGTACCTCGGATTGTGACACCCGTACTCACCTAAAGGTGAGCCCCCTGAGGGGTGAATAATCATAGAAGCACCTTCCTACGTTTTTAAAGCATTTTAATTTTTGTTCAGCTACTACTGCGTTAATTGTGTTTCCCAATCATTTCGACAACTTCGAACTTTTATGCGATAAATTATAGAGTAGAAATAACCAAATTCATAGCTTGTACAAAACAATTACAATGCCCGCGAAATACTACGGACATGGATCAGTAAGGATGTTATATAATTTCCTCATTTTACTTGGAGACATTGCCTGCCCATTACAAAGTTTACTTTTGGCGTTCCACGTTTAATAAAAATGGTTCGGGGTAAAAAATGTCACATTATTACAAATTTTGAATGGATGAAGCAACCGACGACTCCAATTATTTGATTAATAACAGATTTATTAATAGACAAGGGACGAACAAACGACTGACTACACGAAGACAAATCGAAGTATATGCACAAAGAAATATATAACAGATTACTTACAGTATATGAAAACACACTCGTTATAAATAAGTAGCACAGCGCTTCAGAAACGGCTCTCTAGAACTCAGACAAATAAAATCTCTATCTTATAGCAGACAACGCTCAAGCATTCTTTTCTCGACTGACTCGATCTTTGTCTCAAAAATCCCTTATATAGAAATCATCATGGAAATTTACAGAAGTGTCCATCCCAGAGACTTCTTGATGGTTCCTTGACTATAAATCCCCCCAAAAAAATTGTCACCAAAGGCGACTAAGTTGTCAGTCTGGTAACCCTGATCACATCTTCTGTGGTTGCCACAATCTTGTTTTTCAAGTTCATCCGAGAAAGCGAAATTTCGCGATGAAAAATTTTCTCACAAGGAGAGCAACACAACAGGGAAAACAACACAAGAGGTGTTTCAATATCAATGCTTAAAATTTTAAAGATAGCAAAAAGTACATCAAGATCGCTTACTAATGGGAATAAAGATTTATGAAGTCACTGAAATATAATTTTCATTTCTCACTTTTTCAGTACCGAGAAGAGATGTTCCGAGGATCAACAGAGACAATAAGTCGCAGAATTCTCATGTGGTCAGTGGGACAGACAGTCATCTTGATCATGATAGGAGTGTGGCAAATGCAGAATCTTAGACTCTTCTTCGAATCGAAAAAATTGGTGTAGTTTTTCCATAGTAACATTTTTTGTAAGTGAAAAAAAGCGGATAATATCAAAAAGAGAGGATATATATCAGTAACTAAAATTTTATCCCTCTTTTGAGTTCACTTATTGTTACTTTTAAAATTTTCTTTTATAATGTAATTAGTATTTTTGATCTGTGGATTTTATCATTGACAAACTATTAAAACTGACAAGAAACCCCAATGAATATGAACTCTATAATCTTTAGTAATTAATTTCCATTCAAATAAAAAAATACAAACTGTAACATATTTTTTATTTAGCATCAAATTAAAATTGAAAATTCCCCACTCTGTAATTGTACATATTTAATACACATAACACAAAAGCAGAATATATTTCATGTTTACTTAATTCCCACTTTTCAAATGAAAATAATACAAATTTAAAACAAATTTACCAGAAGCATCTTTATTCTTTAAAATGCCAAAATGCAATACAGCTGTTAATATTATCTGTCAGTCGCTGTTATGTGACTGAAAATTCTGATAAAGATGATATGCAGGCTAATTCCTTTTTTTTAACCTTTACATTATAACAAGCAAAGTTTTTTAGGATAAGTCAAATTAAATTACTATCATTCACTTGATATGTTTGACACAGTCAGTTTTTGACCTCTAATTCATTAAATGTGGAAAAGTTAATGATTGGATGAAAATGTTAACACAAAAAAAGTATGGGAAAATATAAAAATGAATTATATGTTCAAAAATTATTCCTTTCACTTGATCCTTCAAAACTAAAAGGTCAATATACAGTAGTGGTCTTCAAACTGTGTTCCACGAGGCATACCCAGGGGTTCCACAATTTACAATAAAAAAAATCGAAAGAGACTTATGAATATGTATAGGTTCGAAGTTAAAATCTAGATTTAGGCCAGAACAGTTTCTAAATTTTAGGTTGCTAACTCATTCAAAATGCACAGTATTTCTCACGCAGCTATAAATATTTTAATGCCATCCAGAACATTGTGTGTGAGGGGAAAACATTTCTCAACATGAGTGGCTACATAAACAAAGTATAAAAACAAACTAAACTTGGAATATGTAATGCGATTGACCGACAATTTGTGTGAATAAAAGCCAGCACATATCCCAGTTACTAAATATAATGTAGGAGACACTTGGATCACAAATTAGTATTATTAATGAAAATTAATATAATAATTACATTAAAAATTAGATTAGGATTTTTTAATAATAAATGCAATGCTTTTTTAATTGACTTTACTTGAAATATCTATAGCATGTTAATCTACTTTAAATATTATTTTGAGCTATACTCTTCTAAGTATGAGTGTGGAATGGGTTCCACAAAAACACTTTCTAGTTCTAGGGGTTCCATGAAAGCACCTTCAAGTTCTAGGGGTTCCGTGAGTTGAAAAAGTTTGAAGATCACTAATATACAGCAACCCAAAAAACAAAACCATGCAATCCCATAATTAGGTATTTATTCATTCAAAATCTTTCAATCAATGAAAATATATATTTCTTTGTACATTGACAATTTGTCCATATTATTTGAAGATTAATTTTTTATGTGATTACTATGAATATAATAAAACAGACACTTTTGTAAAATAATTGCTTTATTTACAAACAATATTTAAATATTTTTCACACTTTAAATTTTTGAGTTCACATCGCACTAATTCTATTATTTTTTTCATTAAAATGACAGTATAAATTATTTCTTTTATATAAATGTAATATTTGTACAATATTCATTAAATTGATTCCTTTACTTCTTTTTTTGATTACGACTGAGCTTTAAATGATGCATATAAAACTGAAAATTTTATGTTAATAAAATGTCACTGATATAAAATAAAAGTTTTAACATGAAAATTATACAATCCATAGCTAATTGTTTTTATGTATATTTTGGTAATGTATAGAGAAATTTTAAAAAGTAGTTTTTCAAACTAAAAAAAAATAATAACACAGAAGTATTAAAATACAAAACCAAATAAAATAGCTGCAAAGTACTTTTTCATAAGTAAGTTTTTGAATGACAAAAAGACAACCAATTACACTTTCATATTTTTATTCAATTGCACTTAATTTTATTCTCATTCAACAATATATCAGACTTTTAAATTTTTTAACTCTAAAAATATTTCCAGCTTATTCTAAAAATAAATGTGTGACCCCTAATGGTAAATTTAAAAAGAATTCCATATCCAGTAATCTTTCATAAAATTTAATAAGCTTATGAGATATCTTGATTAAAATAAAAACTATCACTTTCATATATGTTTAAAACACAACACCTTAGTATTATACAAGATACTCATTTTTAAAATTTGCATTAATATTTTATTCCCAGTAGCTACTAGCAATGCTAAATCATTCATTTCATTATGTCTATTATCATGATAGCTTATTGTCACAATAAGCTTAAGAAAGAAAATAAAAATGGACAATTTTTTAAAAATCTTTCAAAATATTTATAGTATTTTTATATAATGATATATTTCTTCTTTTTATTAAAAATTCATAATAATTAAAGTAAAACTTTGTACTGAATGACAATACTATTATTGACTCATTTTATTCATATATGTTTTTCAGTGAAAAAACTTATAAAAATATCACAGGGTATAATTCAAATGAATATAAATAATAAAATAAAAATCCTATATATGATTAGCTTCATAAGGTAATGGAAGTTTTGACACATTGAAGTGAATAAACAAATAAAATATTTAAATAATTCTTCCTGAATATTATGTAATTTATTACAAAGAATGTAAAAGAAATCACATTAATACAGATCCCTTCCTTCAAAATGAAAAATATATATATGTTTTAGTTCTTAATAACTTGATAAATTAAATTTACAATAAGGATTTTACATTTATATGCAGCAACATTAACATTTAAAATGCTTATTTTCATCCTGAATAGCTATTTAAAACATTTAATATCACAAGGACTAATGAAACTCTAAATATTACTTTTTACATAAAAAATTTGTTGTTGCCCTTTTAATTGCTTTTTATAACTTATGACCACATAATTACTAATAAAAATTACATTAAATATAAAATAATATTTTTTAAATCAAACATTGGAACAGATTTCAATATGTTATTTTATTTTCAGTTCATATAATTAAAATAAAAACTTAATATTGAAAAATATAAACATAACTTTTAAAACAATTATTATTTAAAAAACATTATAAAAAACAGTTCTTGTAAACATATAATGGAAAATCTGGTATATAACACACATCTATACTTTCCAACTGCAATTTTTAATTTTTAGGTATATTCACCATATAATTTGCACCCCTTCTTTGTGAAGAAACCTGAAATGTACTTGCACAGTGCTCTTACGTTTTGAAGTCATTTATTAAAGGTATTATTCTAAGATTTAAAAAAAGATAGTATACTTCTGGAACTACTACCTTTTAAGTTCACAAGAGAAGTGTCATTTCTTTTTAATAAACAGAATTTCGACATATGTAGAACATATCATTTTTTTTTTATGCTAATCTTTTTGCATTTTTAAAGCTTTCATTTTTATAACTGGCCCATAACATGCGCTTGTAAATTTTGATCTTCCTTTTGGAGTTAAAAGTGCCCATCATATGCCAGTTTCTACAGTATGTGTATGTATAATGCAGCACTAATATATAATATATAAGATGGAATACCATAATGTATTTTTAAGGCAAAACAATTCTCATGATAAAAAAGTTATTACAACATGCGAGGATCAGACAATATAAGTTGCAAGATTCACAACTTTTGAATTGATGAGTAAATATACTAAGATAACTATTTAATTAATCAGTAAGGCAAATTTTGAAGTATGCAATGAAATATACTAGTCTCATAAAGTTTTAAAGCTATAAATTTGTACTAAGTCAATTTAATTTTAAAAAATACAATTACAAAAATTAACACCAAATTTAAAAAAAAAACAACAGTACAATATCAAAACAAACATGTACCATATTAACTAGTCAAGGATCAAATCTTGTAAAACATTACGAATTTTTTGTCTTGAATCTTGAGATCACGCATCTTAATTTCAATAAAACATTGGTTACCATAGCAAACATTTTTTTTAAAAAAATAAGCTTAATTTTTCAGATCTCATTTTTTTTCTATCTTATTTATTTTTGTAAAAGTAATAGAAAATCTTAAACATCTAAATTATATTTCTTAATAACTTTTCTTTTCATAAAGCAAATATGTAAAGGATCTGTTTGTTCAGGAACTTCATATGGGGTTTTCACTATTTACTGAGCATTTCTTACAGAAAGCTTGAATGTACTTATCTAATAATTTATCCATTTACTTCTTTTCAATAGACTTAACATATTTAAAGAGAACAAGGGGAAAAAATGCTTTTAATAATTTGCAATCAATCACTTCAAAGTTACAATGCATTACATAAAAATAATACATAATAGTTTTGAAAAATATTTACATTCAATTACTAAGCTTTACTAATTATAATTAGCAATATGTAAATCTTTTTCTCTTTTGAAATATAATCAATTTACAAAATAAAGATTACCAATAACATTTCATATAAATCAACATTCCCTAAACATGGGTTCACAATAGACCTTTTTATTTCAGGAGGTATGTAATAAGAATTAAAAATATTTGTGATAAATTGTTATTAATAAAATAATTGAATAAAAAAAAGCTGTCATTCATTCGTGATTAGAAGATGCTTGTATCATGTTGTTTGATACTTGTCTTTGTTTAATTATTTTTACAGCTTACAAATAAAATCTCTCATTTAGAAATATTACATACATGTATATGAGGGTCCATATACATAAACTTAAAGCTCAGAGGGTCTTTTAACAAAAATAAATAACTGGGATCTTTGAAATAAATTAAAAATATTGCTTAAATTACACTAAATATAAAGTAATTTTTTATCCACACTTTTGTATTGACAAATAATTCTAAAAAAACAAATGATTAAATACATTTAAAAAGATTTGATTATTTTTGCACTCATTCAAATAAAATTAGATCTCAAAAGATTCAATTAAAATATTCCTAATTAAATTAAGTACTATACTATATGTTGTTCATACAATGGCTTTTCTAGATATACACGATTTAAATGAAATTTAGATAAATCTATGGTAACATAACACTTGTCAATCAATAACTCCATCATGGCCCTTCCAACGGCTGGGGCCATCTGAATTCCATGACCACTAAATCCAGTTGCAAAAAATATATTGTTGAAGTATGGATGAGGTCCAAATATTGCATTTTGATCAAATGTATTATAGTCATAGAAGCCAGCCCAAGCACTTGAAACCTGAATTTAAATAAATATAAATTTGTATTAAATCAATAAGGCAAAATTATTCATTTAGAGTCCTAAAAGCACTACTTATAATAAAAGTAGGATGATTATCCAATCTGACAACTCATAATACATTATGAGATTACAAATATGAAGTACAATAAAAGTGCAAGTTTATGATACAAACTGAATATTCATTCCATACTTAAATAATGAAAGGTTTGCCAAAATGCATAAAAATTTTAAGGTAAGTTTTTAAATATACTAAATACTAATAGAATTTTAATGTTTTTACACATATGTTTGCAAATTTATCAAGAAAGCGTTTTGTTAAGAATAAAGTAAAATATTCCCTCCACCACTACTACTAATATTTTAGCAACTATTTAAGCAAATGAGAACAACGTACATTCAGTGCATGCATAACTGAATGTATTAGGATTAGTGGAACACGATAATTGGAACTACTCACTTTGGAATTATCAGAATGCTTTATTTTCCACAATGAATGCATGAAACATGAGAAAGAATTACAATTAAAATCACCATTCAAATTAAATAAAAATCACAAATTATTCATTCTCATTTAATTTTCTGAATTAAAAGTGTTGCTTTGAGTTTAATTTCAAAAGATTGTAAATTGATATAAAATTACAAATTCAGTTCAACAGAATGACAAAAAAATTAACATAATCTCAAGCAAAGTTCATTTTTTACTCTTAGGTATAGCTGGCATTTTATCTTGATAGTTATTTCACTGGCTCAAAGTTTAGATTTTTGGCACAACATAACATGTTATGAGAAAACTATTAAATTCTTCAATTATTATGAGCAAATACCTTAAACTTTTTCTTATTGAATAAATTGATCATTAACTTTACAACTTTTGAAGATTATGTATGTATGAAAGACTTATTTTATAGAAATTTCTTGTTTGTTTTTAACCAAAACACATTTCAACCAGCATTTATTTGACCTGCACAATGTTAAGTCAAACTAGTTTAAAAAATAAAGTTAACACTTAAATAAATCCTTTAATAATAGATATTTTAAGACATGAAAATCATACTTTTAAGGATTATTTGTTTTATGAGAGAAGTAAATACTTCATAGTAAGTAAATAGTAAATCAATTAACATCTAAAAGAAATACAGTAAAAATGTTAGAAACACATCAAACGAGCAACATTTGTAATTAAAAAAAAATTCCTTAAAAGAATTACAGACATTACTTTTAGTTTTTGAATAAAAAAAAAATCTTTGTAAAAAAAAAGAAAAGAATTACCTTAATACATTCAAACAATGGTATGCGCTGACATAACATTGGCCAAACATGACTTTCAAAAAAATTATAGTCGACTTCTAAATTGCTGGTATCTGGTTCTTCATTCTAGTTAGGAAATATGAAGTACAATTAATGATGATAGAAAAAATTTATAAATAACTAAAATGAAAAGCATTATCCTTCATGTTTCTTGCATCTAAACAAATCTTGAAAACATGCAAAAAAAGTACAGTTCTTGCATTAAATAATTGTTTAATTTTTTAAAAAATGGAAACTTAAGAGAACTTAATAAATTAAATATTTATTTGACAATATCATTATTTCCCTATTTATGAAAATAAGAAGTCTACAAACTTAAAGTAAAAGTTTGCAGACTTAAATCTGAATAAAATTTGAATTTCTAAATTTAAGTCAATATTTCTTCAGAGTTATAAAATACTACCTTTTTTAAAAATATACTTTCAAATTTTAGAAGACATTGCATATATATATCAAATTTAAAATTAAAATTTTTAACAAAAGAATGAAATTTAAATTTTAACCAGTATGGATAAAGACAAATCCACCATAAATTGCATTTTGTAATGCTAATTCATAAATCCATGTACTTGAAAATGAGTTCTTGAATTGACAAAAAAGTACTAATTTTTATTTTAAAGCATCTTAAATCTGATAATATTTATTAACCTTTCAGTAGCTTAACACATACCAAATTTTCATGAAAATCATTCATACAAAATTCATTACAAACTCCGACAAGAACATCAAATATATTTTTAATTAAATTAATCTTTTATACACATTTCTTAAAAAAATAAGAAACTCAATAAAATTTTAAAATTGTAAGGTTTCATTACATAAATTTACAAAGCCTTTTTTGAATTAGCAACAGAAAGTTGAATATAAGGGATGTTTGAGTTAAAATCTTAAAATTGAAATAATTTGATGTATCTCTCCATTTTTATGTTGAAATTATTAAACACATTTTCAATTCTGTAACAATATTTAATCTCTCTATTCTTAAATTATATTTTAATAAAATTCATAATATTTATATGAATAACAATTTTAATATGTGTATTATGAAAAGATTACTTTATGTAATTATTCTTAAATATGCTGATACACAGATAATTACAATGTAGATATAGTGCTTAAAATGGGGAAAAAATGTGAATCACAATAAATCCCTTTATAGTTATTGCTATATTTCAAATGAATTAACATAAAAAAAAGTTCATGACATATCTGTGAATAAATGATTATATACCTGATATATATGTATATACTCACACACATGCATATATATGTATGTATTCACACAAACACATATATATGTATATATATCTACACTCTCACCTGATTAACATAGGGTAAAAAGCATTCATTGTTACTAAATCAAAGGTTTAATGAGCCACAAATTACAGTATTTATATGAATAAAATGATAATATAAGTTCCAACATTCTTATGAGTTTTAAATATTTTTTGAGTTACTTATAAAAGAAAAATTTATTATTTTTTATACACTTATCAATTTTTGAAAATGTCAAAGCATAAAAACACGAGATCACCATTTCAAGCAAATTCTTAAAATAAAGCATGATATGCAAATATTTTTAAAATAATGCAAAGAAAATATTCAAATCAAAATATTTTGATGAAAAAATTACTCATAGGAAATATTTTGTATCAACTTGATACATAAAAATTCATATACACTAAGGTTAATTTGAAGGCTATATATAGTAACATACCAGAAAGTATGTTACTGTATATAGGTCTTTATACATATATTGGTTACTACATATAGGATACTTTTATAAAAAATACAGTGAAATTATTACTTAACTTCTAAATATTTTTATAAAATAGTTATATATACAGAAGTTAGCAGTCAAGTTAAAAGAACCTGACATCAAGACTATGATCAAGTGATATCCATTGAGTGAATGAATGTTAAAATTTTTTAGACTCTTACTGTGCAAACTTTGAAAGTTTCATAGATAAGCAAAAAAATTGCTTCCTTCAGATGCTTCCTAAAAGCATCTGACTGATCAGCAGCTTTTCCTGGTGGCACACAAGCAACTCATACTTATTGAGTTCTTATTTAGTTTAAATAGATAATAACTCCAGTTTATTCCTTGCATTACTGCAAAATTATCTGGCGTATAAGAAATTAAATGTTTATAAGAGATATCCTACACTTTTTAAAATTTATCTAATGGAATCCTGAATCAAATTTGAAACTTCAAAAAGGCCACAATGAATTAGACATTTTGCAGGATGAAAGTAAGTGACCACTATGTGATAAAATTTATAGTTTGTATCATTACTGCCATCAGATGTTGCTGCAAATGTACTTTGCTTTATGCATGCAGTGCAGGTTTATCCATTGAGTGCTTGGGGCAGGCCCCCAAGGGCCCGGATAAGCTGAACTTAACTAGATTTTCCTTGGCTCCACCAGTACCAAGGGGGCCTGTAGATCCTCTGCATCTAGGGCCCGAAATGAGCTTAAACCGGCACTGGATGTATGTAATTATATGCAATTCTCAACTAGTTCACTAATCCCAGCAGATGTTTTAGCCTTTTCACATCCAGGCTGCTTGGTAATACCAGACTTGGGAAAGTTTTTCTGAAAAAGAGGACCACAGCTGCAGTCTTCAGCAACAGTACTTTCAGTCCTGATTACATTTAATACAACATTGTCCTTGAAAAAACTACTCAATTTGAGCAACTGATACTTGATTTATTTGTATTATGCTTTAGAGTTCTTAGACAAAGGGCAATATCATATTGGCACTTGGAGAACTGCATGTCAGTAAGACATGTCACAGAATGCATATTTTTCTATTTGGAGAATGCATTAATACAATCAAATTCCTTTTTATATATTACCTTTATAAGACAATGTGGTTAACAGAACAATTACATGAAGGGTAAAGATTATAAATAAATTCAAAGCACAAAATTAATCTAAAAAGTTGCTACAGAGGAAGAGAATAAAGTTAAATGTTTAGCGCAATGAAACCAAACCTACAAATCAGTTAGGAACTAATAGCTAACAAAATACAATATGTAAGAGGAAGTATTTTCATTTAACAGGAAGTACTGATGTCATCCAATAAAAGATTAATCTGAATTTTATAAAAGGAAAAATAAGAATTATGATGTCACAACATCAAGGTATGATATAACAAGTGAATTTTCATCAAGGGAGCCAATATAAAATCCAGTGTTAAGCAAACTTTCATGATAACAGGGTTTGCATATATATTGCAGGATATATATATGACATGATTTGAAGTCAGAAACAGACTTAGTTTTTAAAAAGGATCTTTATTTGATCAAAGTTAGACATCATCTGACGCAAAATGTAGAGAGAAAAAGAATGCCACCGAAAAATCTTAAGTGGGTTAAACACTTAAAACACCGATCGCGGCGTTCATGAGTGCTCTTGAAAGTTAATGCTGACATATAGGGCTATTAAATATAACGATCTGGAATTAGACATGTTTATTGGCTAGGCTATATGTTCGGAAGAAATAAATGGGCGATTAGTTTGATACTTGAAAATGAAATGAAAAAGATGAGTTATGTGTTAGATACAGAATTTAATTTTTAATCTAATTTAATTATCCTTACATATATATATCATATGTCACTGAAAATGTAATGCCAAGACAGAAGTGACCAGAAAATTATGTAAATTATAGGGTAAGCACATCCTACTGAGCAAACTAAATGATGTGAAATCCTCAGCTCTACAGCCCACATCCACTAAAATAAAAGGGAAGAAACTTGCAAAATGAGCAATATACATGCTGTTATTTTTGCCAGATGAACTATTGAGAAAACTTTTTAGTCTCAGAGGATACGTAATACCAGATCAATACCAGTAAAGGCAGTTCAAGCAGATAGATGATTTTACATGGGGGATGGTGATTGAATGACAAAGCCATATTTCAGATTTCAGTTGACACCACTGATGCCTCCACAGCTCACTGGCTGTGACAAAAATTATTGAAAAAACTAAACTAGACAAATTTGAGGAATGCCATTGTTTCCAGAGAGACAACAGCATATGTGGACCAAGCAAGCTACTTTTGCCTCTATTTTACAGCATATTCAAGACATTCTTGATGTTTCCATAACTACCAGAATCATTATCAATCTATTGGTTGTTTGTAGCTTGCACTCACAGCTTCCATAAAGAAGATTACCATTAACCCTACAGTATAGACTGTTTCCAATGATACTGAGCTAGAGCGAGATGGTCAATGGAATAGCATAGGGTCATTCATGTTCTTAGATGAGTCATACTTCTTTTTTCCAGTAATAGTTGCCATGTATCAATGTGGCACCAATATGGTGATAAGCTCAATTCAGCTGTGGAACTCCCTTTCAACAAAATATCTTGATTCAGGGTGCCATCATGTATGATAACAGGTAACCTATAGTTTATATTCTAGACACAATGATAGCCAGATGATGTGTTGCAACTGATAATATTCCTCTTCCTTTGAAGAGTACCTAAATTAACATTTTACCAGCAAGATAAAGCCCAACAACGCAGTACAAGCTTCTCTCAGCCAGCACACTCTACAAGATATGTAGATGCTTCCCTGGCTTCTCTTCTCCTCTCAGATCTCTCGAGTTTGAGTGAATATTAACGTCGCACTGTTCAGCTACACGAGGGCTTTTGGCGACGGACCACGTAATTTTGAACCATGGTCAAGTGACGTGGACGACACCTGAGCTGGCACCGCCCTCTCCTAACTACCACACCACACCAACGGGAGGACGTTTCAGCTCTCGACAGATTTAACGTGCATCGCTGCCCTCCACGGCGGGTCTTCAGTGGTATTGGGCTCGAACTCATGACATGCCTGCCATAGTCCGATACCTTAACCATTGGGCTACCGCAGCCCCTCTCAGATCTCTCACCGATGAAACATATATGGGATATGATTGGACAACACATGCATACCCTGCCACAGCCACAATAAGGAGACTAACTGTAACAAATGATTGACTCAGAATAGAGGATGCCATCTGCACTCTATACCTAAATGTGATACCTTGTGTATTGCCATCTGTCATGGGTCTACAATCTGGTAAAATGATAGTTTCTTTGTATGTGTAACAAGAATCATTTAAAAACAAACATTTTTATCGCATGTTGCTCTCTCTCTCTCTCTTTTTTTTTCTTCTAATTTCTTCCCTTTAAAACCATCTTTTCTTCAAGTTGCCTTTTCAATCTGACATATTTTTAACTCTTCTAAAAATATTCTTATTGAATAGTCCCTCCCCATTAAAGTACAAACTATATTCATAATGTAAATTTTTTAAAATAAATTATTACAATGTAAAATAATTTGTAGTTCATTTATAACATGAGTGTACAATATAGTCTAAAAATCTGTGGCACTTGTTAGTAATAAAGATGATGGGTTAATGACTATTTTTCCAAGTTGTAGCCAACATGAATATATAATTATCTGATATGATAAATTCTCAACCTATGCAATGATTATTAAATTATAAAGAGTTTTCATCATCTTTAAGTATTTATAATATTAGCATCTAGTATAAGCCAAAATTTAAAATATTTTCTATAAGTTGCCATGTTTGGTTTCATAATTCCTATACAGGATAAGTTACAACAATTCAATGGAAAAAAATTTCACACTTAATTCAAACTAACAATTAATAAAAGATTGACAGTATTTGAAAATTTATACTATATGTAACATAAATCTATTTATAACATTAGCAACTGGTATATTTATAACTGTTACCACCATCTGATTATAATATTATTAACTGTTACTCATAGACTTTTCTGGGTATCTAAGATGCTGTAAAACTATATATATTATTCTTAAGTTATTTATATATAAACCTAAACATTATGCCTTTGACTGTATTCAAAAAAAATTCTTAGAACCCTTGCCTCTTGATTAAAAAAAAGATATGACTTGAATTTCTAAAATTGAAGCATATTTATCTTTTACAACCCTGTAACCCCTCATTGAAAGTCAATTTCTACAAAACCCACTCTTAGCGAATCTCTACTCAACAAAAGAAACCTGTCTGCCAAATTTTAAGTTGTAGGTCTAATAGTTTAAAACCGGAATTTTTTTTATACCTATAAAGCCCTCCTGTACTAAGGAGTCAATCAATCAGTATAAGTCAGAGTTTGGTGTGTTTTTTATATTTTCTTCATGTGATAACTGATAAGATTCTACTTAAGTGATGGTCAAAACTTTACTCCAGTATAAATCCAGTACAATAAGTAACAAATCTATAGCAGAACATTGTTAAAATTCACAAATTTTTTTCAGTGTATTAATAAGTAAATGCTTTTAACAAATATTCCAGTGTCTGGAATATTTGTCATAGGATATCAATAACATAATAAATGTGCTATTATTTTTAACATAATAACTACGCAAAGTATAATAAATCCATTATTTTACTTTCAAAATAAGAACATTTCTAAAAACAATAATTCTTGCAATACTTACTGGAGCTGGAGATCGTCCACAAATATATTTTCCTCCTAAACCTTCTCTTCTCACATAAACACCAGATGGATCAATAAGTAGAGGCATATCTATACCAGGACCAGTTGGGCAGTTGAAAACATACACATATCTTTTTCTGAAGACATATCAAGTTGCATTAAAAATAAACAAAATGTTCATGAAATATGTTTATAAATTAATATAATCCTAAGCAATGCAATAAATATCTCATTTTGATAAATATAATTTTTTAATCAAAAGATTTCAACTGAACTATACTAAAAATATTTTACTGATACTTGGAAACTGTCCATTACCTTGGTTCCACAGGTATTGGCACACTAAGAAGTCCAGGTCCTTCACCAATGTGCAACAATCTGGCAATATCAGATGAGTAAGCCCCACCAGCAATAACTAAATATCCAAATTCAACACAATGAATATCACCTAATTCATCTTTCAGCTTTTGAAACAAAGAAACAAAAACAAAAAATTACTGCTGTGTTTTCACAAATATTAAGATTTTAAAAAACTCATACATATTTTCAATTATACACATTATACGTAATAGGTATGTCATTTAGTCTAATGTTTTTATTTCACCGATATTTTATTTAAAATTAATACCCTATGTTTTCAGGAGGAGGACAATGGTAGTCGAATGACTGCAGATAAAAATTCCATGGTCGGCAACATTTAAATTCAAGATCCCAATTCCATTAAATACTGCTATGTGAAAGAATTGGAGCTACTGTATGTTAATTTCAACTGGACTTCAGAGCCCTCAACTACATTCAGAAAAATAAAGTAAGAGCTCTGAAGCCATCCCATTAATTTGATTGTTTCAAAATTAAGAAATTAACTGCAAAAAGCTCTAATTAACTAATGAATTTGTGTCATTAATAAGCTATGTTTCATACCAACAATGCTTATTATTAGAACACTTTAAATTAAGATGCCACAGATAAATCATTTTGAGCTATCAAAACTAGATATTTATTAAAAAATAGAGGTATTAATTTTAAAATAAATATTTTATTATACTAGTTTAACAGGGATGTTCAGAATATAGGAGATATAATCCTCATTGGTAACGATTCAACTTAGCAAACTGACTGGCAAATTGGAATTGAGTTAGAAATGTATCCAGGAAGAGATGGAATCTCAAAGAGTTGCAAAATTGAAGAACCCGTAGTAAAATGTATCTTTCAAAGACTTTATCCACTGAAAATACCTTGAAGGACTAATGCAGAAATTTTGAAACATGAGACAATGGAACTTCCAATAGTGAAAAAAAAGAAAGAAAAACAAGTGCTTCAAAATCAGAAATATGTGAGTCTTCTCCCTTGAACATACAAAAACTGTTTCCAGTTCAAAATTCTACAAGCATATTCCAGTAATTATTAAAACTGAGAGAAAAGGTAAAATGTTCAATTATCTAGACTTGTGAAAAGACTTTTAAGGAAAACATGATAGCAAACTATTCCTAAAGTTTATTTATTGTAGTTTCTTATATTTGTAATATTAAAAGTTAATTCAATTCTCATTCAATAACTAAGGCAGAAGGATGTTCAAAAGTGTATCATATTCCTTTTTTAATGGACTTTTCAAAGAATCCATTTTTAAATATTTCTTAAAACGTCACAATAGCAAATTTCTTTTTGCCAAATGGCAACATATAACTTGGTTAGCAGGAAATCTAAAATAAGTTGATTCATAAAGATTTGAAATAAATATGGGTTTTTAAGAGTATTTCTGTGTCTTATTTAGAGAAAGCTATCACACAAAGAACAGAATCCATTTTTACTTGTGAATTAATTACTGAGATTTTTTAAAAGGGACTGTGCTCATGCACCTCAGTGCCAAAGATCATGAAAACTGAGATGAGCACAGTAGGCCTTGTCTCCCATTGGCTGTTGTGCCACTGAGTTTAGTTTAGTTTTCTACTAATGTACCGTATTTTCCTGTATATAATCCGCAATGACATATTATCCACAAAGCCTTTTTTTCGAGTAAAAAAAATGCAAAATGTTGCGCAATCCATTGCAATTTTTATGGCGAATAATCAAAATATATACTTCTGATAATGCAGCATGAGATAAATAAAAAAAATACACAATATGATTAAAATTATAAGTAATAAATTGGACAGAAAAAAACATTATTATAAAATTTTTTTCTTCATCAGGCAAACATTGTTGCCATAATTTCTGAGCTTTCGATTTAAATATCTGTTAATTCAGACATCTAAAAGCTGCAATTTCCTTATGAGTTCTGTAAGTGTTAGTTGTAAATAAGGACTTCCAGGGCAATTTTAACATTCTCACCGAGATGTGCCTCATCGATTCATAATTAAAAAGCTTTGGGTTGCCTTTCTCAAAATTAGCCTTGTTTTCTTTCTCCACAATTGAATATTTGACTCATCAATATTAAACAATCTTGCAGTGTCTTGATTTCCTATTTTGGTAGCTTTCTCTATAATGTTTAGTTCAAAATCAGCTGTGTAATTTACACGCTTCCACTTCAATATGACAATATCTGAACTTGAGTACTTTCGGGATGAAACTACTCAGGTCAAGACAGAATGTAAAATGAAGCTAGCAACTAGCAACTGTAATATCTTGATTACATTCTTGAACATGATTGGACAAAACTGATTGTATTTGAAATATGTCAGCTGAGTCGGAAAAGATTTCAGCATCATCTATTATTTATTTTACAAAACATAAATGGTATTTCTTTCAAAAATTTATTGTAAACTTTTCTGATCGAGAATGTTTTTTATCACATTGTCCGCGGCAATGTATAACACGCACAATAAAATTAAAAATTTTTTTAACACATAATCCACAGATTATATAAAGGAAACGGTACATATTAATTTTGAGGGTCATTATCAAGTGACAAGCATAGCATACTATCTCCCAATTTCTACTGCATACCTACATAAGATTTTAAGCCTGAACAGATTTAATGTGAATTAGCCAGATACAAGTCTTCAGGAGGAAAATGTACTCAAAGTAAAAATAAAAAAGAAATAAGCAATCAAAAATTTATGGTAATTATTTTTCAAATATATATATATTTCAACAAACACCAGGGTAACAAGAACTCAGGAATCATATCATGAACAAATTTTACAAGAGATAGTTATATTGAATAATGCTAAATTCAATTTTACCTCAAACAGCTCATATATTGTGTAGTAAAAATTAGGAGTGAAATGACAAGCAATACTATCTAAAACTAATCTGATCCAGACTACAATATCATATGCCAATAATCTTTTACATTCTTCAGAATATCATATTTCAAGCCAACCAGTTAGAAATTCATTAAGAAAACAAAAACACAAATGTGAATGTTCATACTTACATATAAATAATTTGAGCGAAGATCAGGTACAGCATCTTCTCCTTTTACAGGGTAATATTTTTCCATTTCAAATCCTATCACTTCACCATGGATATAAGTTGTTCCAAGTGAAATTGCTTTTCTCTTAAAAGCAGACAGAAGTGCCCAAGGATCAAACCAGCCTTCATTTTCATAACCTGCTGAAGCAATATCTTTTTCATAGACTGTGCAGTTCAGATGTTTATTTCATATTGATTATCTCTTGTTAATTTTAATAATAAACTTTACACAATACAACAATCAGAATTTTTAAATTATACATATACTAGCGGTCCCGACAGACGTTGTCCTGTACACACATCTTAAATCCGAAAATTACAAACTTTTTTGAATAAGTTGTAACAATCTGGACCGTTTTGATGAAATTTTTTATAAAGAAAGTTATTACAATACCTGACATCACCACAAGTACAGTTACTACAATTTGACCTATCGATTGTGTGTGATTATGTATTTACTAAGAACTAAGTTGAATATAAAACCTATTCTGAATAGAAACTTAAACTTGTTTTGATTAATGGGCAAAAAAGATAAAACTCGAGCTATTTTCATAACAGGTACATTTTTTCAATGCACAAAAAATAAATTTATCATAATGCCATTGAATGTACAATGTTTTTGGTTAATCCTTGAGGGGTATAAACAAACAAATGCGATGGTTTGCCAAACCTCGGACATGCAACATATAATTGGCCATACGAAAAGCAAAGGTTTTCTAAATCTATGCCACAAATTGTCATTGTTTGACCTTGTGACTTATTAATGGTCATAGCAAATACCAAGCGAATTGGAAATTGCAAACATTTGAATGGGTAGGTGAATCTGAAAGAATCATTGGGATCTGTGGTAGAAGTACAACTTCACCTTGAAGTTTGCAGCTCAAAATAGTGGCCTCAAGAATATTGGCCACGATTTTGTTTTATGAAGAATCGCGTGCCCTTACATAATTTTGGCGCATTTTTAACTAATTGCGATATTGGACCGAATTGTGAATCTAAATCATTCTCGAATCCACTTGAACCCACACAAAAAGTACCATCCAAATAGTTTAGGAGGAGTTCAGTCACATACACACACAGAAGAATTATATATATAAAGATATATGCCGTATCGTGGCGAAATGAATAATCTTTCCGATACTGTAATTATTTTATGTCTGATTTTGATAGAAAAATTAGATTGCAATTTTAAAAACGGTAAAAATAATGGAAAATTCTCTCGTCTTCCTTCTTTTTTTTTTCTTACCTCACATTAGCAGAATAAACAGTATACATGGGTAAAACAATTATGCATTTTAAGGTTTTTAATTAATATCTTTTTAACTAATTGTGATATTGGACCAAATTGTGAATCTAAATCATTCTCGAATCTACTTGAACCCGCACAAAAAATGTCATCAAAATCTGTCCAGCCGTTTAGGAGGAATCAGTCACATACACAGACATAGAAGAAATACATATACAAAGATTTAAAAAGATATTAATTAAAAACGCTAAAAAGTACGATTCCTTGGCATTTTTGTAACAATAAAGACCGTTTACCAGTTTAGTTTAAAATCGCATTTTTGACGCTTTCAACTTACGCTTATTTCCTTTTATAACAATAACATTGAGCCACAAACAATGCAGGTGAATATTGAGTTGAATGTTTTAATTCATATCTTTTTAACTAATTGCGATATCAGATTAAATTGTGAAACTAAACCTTTCTCGAATCCACACAAAAATTTTCATCAAAATCGGTCCAGCCGTTTAGGAGGAGTTTAGTCACATACAGACGCACAAAAGATTTTCATATATAAAGATATAATTGCGGATTTTATGCTTTATATATTTTTTATGATTTTCTTTAAAATTAAAATACTAAACAGCTACAAAATAAATTTTAAAAAAAAATTTCAGCATTCAACTCTATTGGATGAAATAATATTAAAATCAAACACATGTGTTTTTTCCAAGTACAGAAATTTTAGTATGTATTCTATAATATAGGCAATTTTTTTAATTGATTAAATAATTTTTTTTTTTTGATAGCTTATATTTATGGAATGATGAACAGTTTCTTTACAATAATGGATTACAGAATTATTACAAATATACTATATGAATTAAACAAATATGGATTAAACAATGAATATTTTTTTTATTTACAAAATTATTTTCATACATTTGAAACAAACATTTTAAAATGCAATATTTCGTAAATATACTTCAGTGCCCTTTTCTAAAATTTATAATTTCTTTTGAGTAGCAAATAAATGCTTGATTCCAACATATTTAAAGAATATACTTATAGCTCAATATTCATTATTTTGCTGGAAAACCAATTATTTAAATTGCATTACCATAAGACCCTAGAGCTATACCATCAGTATTCATCCAAGGAAATTTTTTCTTTAATTGATTGGGCTTCATAAGTTCTCACTTTAGCTCCTAATCCTCTAAAATAGAAGATAAAACTTAATAATTATATTAATTTTTTATTAATTACCGTTCATTCCAGTGTAAACACTTTTAACACAAGAGATTATATTGAAATTTATGAGTGGGCATTTTATGCTAAATATAAAAATAGCTTTATTTTTTTTAATTTGATAGATTTAATTTTCCAGAAAATATTCACAACTATCAAATAGTTGAATCTATTCTCAAGTAATTCAAAATTTGTATCTCCAGATAGCTTGAAAATGAATAGATGTCATAAATCAAAATACTACTAAAAATATTAGTTTTACCTTGTTTTCAATCTAATCTCTCTCTCTCTCATTTTCAATACAGTTTCTTATATTTGGTAAAGAATTTTTCAAACCTGATACTAATTTAGGTAAATGATTTTTCATAATTTATATATATCCTAAACAATAAATATATTGAAATTTATCTTTAAATTAACATTTTAAAATACTCTCGAAATAATTATATATTATAGCTAAACAAATATAATAACAAATATACATAATATAGCTAACTATATATTCTGCTCTTAATGTAGTACTTAATAGCAAAATAGTTCAAAATTAATCAGATAAATAAATCTTATAAATCTTGTTATTTAAAACATAAATGAAATGTATAAAACGTAAATGCCCTACACACTTATTCATACTGAAATGCTCACTTTTTTTAGAAATATTTTATCACTATCCTTTCTTAGAATAATGTAGTGTGGAAATTAATTTTTTTAAAAATTTCTTTTCAAATCACTAGTTTTAATTTTTAAATTTGATAGTCATTAAATAAATTAAACTGTAAATAATATATTTTGTAGATGTTATTTGAAATTTCATTTGTTAGAATTAAAATTTTACAAAAACTTCAAGATTCCATTTTTTTTTAATATGGTGTATTTTTAATAAATATCAGCACTATATAACCTTATTAAAGAGTAGAATGGAATTATAACAGATCCCCAAAACAGATACTTAAAAATAGTAAAGTTGATTTCCATTTAAGATATCAAGTAAGGATCTAAAATTGCAACAGAAAATAGAAAATATAGCTATTCAATAATTGATATATCATTATACATATTGTTTGTTTAAATACAAAAATTGTATCTTGATTAAACACTTATATTTTTAATAAAGAAATATTAGAAGTTTGATTGATTATTTGAAGAATTTTAAAAATATTTTCAGGGTTTCTTTTTTTTGTTAAACATACAATTTTTATACAAGACAATTACCGTTATTGCTCATCAATAATAGTTCTATTCCTTTAAAATAGACTAATAATTAGCTACAACACTGCTTCCTTTGAACAGTATATGGTATAATGAATTGTAATAAATTGGTTTTAGAACATGATTTAATGTTTAAAAGAATAGCTTTTAAAATCTTTTGCCAGTCAACCAGTTACACAATTTATGATATAAAAGCTTGTCGCGGAGATTTAAGCACTGTGATTTACCCAATTTGGAAAATTTTAAAATTAAAATCAATCAAACTGCTATTACCTTGTTTATTGGTCTACACAGGTAAATCTCGCAAAGATGCTTTTATATCATAAATTGTGTAAAGACTTTATAAAGTTGATAGCAAGTTTTAAAAGAAAAATTTATTTTATTCTTTTTAGAACATTTAAATACAAAAGCTTGTTTTTAAAAGTTTTCTTTTTTTACTTTTAATTTATTTTTACTTTTTTTAGTTATCGCTGGATGAGGTTTCTCAGTCTGTTGGTTCCATTCAACGCATCATTGTTAAAGGCTTCAAGCTTCCAAGGGTTAATTTTGAACAGTCCAGCTAAGGGGTACTCAACCTTTTTCCTGTCGCAGCTCACATACATGTATGATAAATATTTGATCCTTAAATGCAACAAGAGGATAATGGGAAGGAGGGATAAACACTGTCAGACCAAAACATTGGACAAAGCAAAATTAATTAAAATATTAAAGCTTTTTTTTTTTGCTTTTACTATATTCTACAAATGATAAAATATTTTCAAAAGGATTATATTTTAAAACACGAAGCTTTTTAAATGTTTTATTAAAAATTTGAGTATTTTTGAAAAATCGTAGAAAGTGCTGTTTCGGTATTTTATTTTAAATGACTGATTCTAAAGAGAAAAACCTGAACTTTTAGTGCAGAATATCGATTCACAAAACGAAAAAAATTCATATACGAGCTTTAGAAATCGTTTTCTATGAAAATGCATTTTGTGGAAAAAATTGTAAACAATAGAAAATATCATTTATTTTTAGAAACAATATACCTGCAGACGTGGCAAAATAAATGATTTTTCCAATTAGGTAATTATTTTGTGTCTCAGTTTGATAGAAAGAATAAGATGATTTTTAAAAGGTCAAAAAATCGAACTTTTGCTTAATCCGAGGTTGCAAGTAAGAATAAAAAGCTAGCAGGGGTAAAAGGTTTTCACTAATACCTTTTTAACCACTGCGATATCGGGAATATGTCATTTAAATCATGCATTGTCATCAAACTAAACGTATATTAAAATTTGTTCTCAATTGGTTGAAGACAACAAGTTTGCAAAATTGAGCTGTAAAGATTCCCACCCAAAAATTACTTTAATTAATATCTACACTATTAAAATTTCAGTTGTAAATAAACATGCATCATACAACTAAGTGTATCTTCACAAACTCAAGATCTACACATCAACTCTGTTGAAGGTACCAAAAGTTTGGGAATGATCCGAGGAATTCGTTTTGAACATTTATATTCCGATAGTGCAATTAGTTGAAAAGACAAAAATTAAAAACCTTAAGGTGCTAATTTGATAACGGGGGTGTAGTGCTGCTGTTGTTTATATGCTCTCGCCGCAGATGGGCGATACATACAATATGGTTACCTTAATATTTTATCACCTGTCGATGGTGGTTGCCATGGGATAGCGATATTTTGAAATAACTTTTATTCTTCTTTTTCCTCCACTGTAACCCTATTAATTTCGACGATTTTTTAAAAAATTTAACCATTTTCAGCGCAATTTTTCTATTGTTTGTGTGTTCTGTTTAATTCTGGGCTATTTTGGAATATGGATATTTCTAAAATGAGAGAGTACTATAGAATATTTTTCAAAAAGAATAAGTGGCGAAAGTAATAACGCTAAGTAAATCGTTTATTTTTCGTTTTAAAATGGTTTTTTTTATGGAACTTGCAGTGCAAAGTTTTATTATGCTTCTACCATTTTGTAATTGATATTCTTAATTAATTTTAACATACATTATGTTATTATTTTATTCATAATAAAAAAAATGCAATTATTATTGTGTAATAATCATAAAATTTCGTTATTTATAATTTTTTTTTTGATTTATTTATAAATATTATCACAAAGTTATTTTTTATAATTATTTCTTTTTATTTATAACATTTCTGTTTTTTTTATAGCTAATTCATTTATTTATATTTTTAATCGAGTTCTCTTACACATTATTTATATTTTTACAATTCAACGATTATTTTTTTTATAATTTCTATTTAATTATTTAAGATTATTATTTCTAATAACTGTTTTAAAAATCCTATATGGATATTATATATAATTTTGATAAAATAATATTATTAGATTATTATATCTTATAATACTATTATTGTACATGTTCTTTTTTTTACATAATATTATTATTCATTATTTTTGATTGTCATATGTTATTCTTCAATCTCTTTATTCCTTTTTTTGAAATAACAATGTATTTCAAAGCAAATTTTTTAAAAATTTTTGTGTATTTAAAAACTGAGGCCCAAAAATTGGATTTCATTCCGAAAAAGAAAAACTGTTTGGGACTATTACCCCCCAAACAAATTAGTTCCAAACTTAAAAAAATAATTTTCATTTTTTTCCGGCACAAATTTTCCCAACTGCCTTTTTTTTTTTAAGACGTTTTAAAACCATCTTTTTTTTTTTTAGATATGACAAAAAAAAATTTCAAAATTGGAAAGATCATTTCTTCTCGATCGGTATAATTTATTTTTCAAAATAATTATATTTCATTTTTACAAATTTTTTTAAAATGGACAAAATCAAACATTTTTTAGAAGATTTCAAAACGTTCTGCATTTTTTTTTCCCAAGTGAATGAAATGATATTCTACAATAAAAAAGGGTTCGCTTTTTATTTTTTTGGAATCAGTCATTTAAAAAAACAAAAAATGTAAAAATTTTTTTCTTATGATTTTAAAAAAATACAAAAATTTTTTTTTAAATACTTAATAATTTCATTATTTATAAAATAATCTCTTTAAAATTTTTTTCTTTTCCAAGAACAATATTACCCGAATACATACAAAGATTAAAAATTTAAAAGGTTTTTAAAAAATTTTTGTTTTTTCTTTTTTTTCCCTTTTTTGCTAGAAATTTTTAAACATTATTTTTTGTTACTTTTTTTTGGTTTTAAAAAATCACCATTTTTTTAAATGGGAATATATAAAGTTTGAAGGCATTAACCCTTAAAAATTTTTTTTAATTTTAACAAAAAATTTAAGGGTAAAATTAAATATCTTTTCCCTTTTTTTATTTTGGCCCTTTTTATTTCATTTTTTCCGAAGATTTCGTGGATTGATCACTTAGAGCGCTGGATTAATAACTTTTGTACCTGGATTCGAAACAACATCATCACTAAGAATTTCTAATTTTTTAAAAAAAATACTCAAAATTTTATTCCCACATTTAATAACTTCACCAGCAATTTTGTAATTGCAAAGAAAATTTATTTTGTCACAATACAGTATGTTTTTTTTTTTTTCAATACATATATTATACATACTTTTTACTATACATATTTTATGATTTTTAAATATTAAAAAATGAATCGATACTGATTATAAAATGAATCAAAATCGATGAGTTTATATGAAAATGATTTTTAAAAAACCCCTACTTTTTATCTTTTTTTAAATTTGATTAAAAAAAAAACGTTTTTAAAAACTTTGTTTTTTCTTTTTTTAACAATAATTCATTACTTTTTTTTGCCACTAGATGCCTGCACCTGTCAAGCTTGTTTTTAAAAACCGGGGGAATGTTTCACTTTTCTGAGAGCTCTGATAGTGAGATGGGGAAAGGGGAATTTCCATGACAATATAATTTTTGCATTTAAAAAAGTTTTTGTGCAACGCCGGGGGAAAAAAAAACCTGTCTGACAAAAAAAAAACTTTAAAAAAATTTTGGGAAAAAGGGAAATTTTGGGGTTTTAAACTAGGGAAAAACCTTGAGCAACTCCAGGCTAAGTTAAAGGAAAGGGGGGGGATTTAAAAAAATTTATAACAAAAGGTATTGGAAGTGCTGATTTTGTGAAGGAAAGGGAAAAAAATTTTTAAAAAATAGATTGTTGTTTAACGCCGGGGGGCTGCTAGTCTTCTTAACTAATTGCGATATCCCCAATAAAAATGGTCGAAAAAATGCATTGCATCCAAACTAAACATGTATACAAAAATTTTAGCTCAATGGGGTTTAAAACATCAGCTTCTAAGTTGAGGTTTCCCATTCCACCCGGGGCAATTTACTTGAAAATTAAATAAAAACTTGTAAATATAACACATTTTTGATTATAAAGTGAAAATATTGAAAAAAATATCTGTTGAAAAAAAACAAATTTCAAAAATATTTTACAAAAAGTAATCATTGGGGCCGGGGTTCGTTCGCGTCCCTCCCGCATGCTAAGATGCTCTACCACCCTCCCCTTCCTATTGCCCGTCGTTATTGTAAACATACTACCCTTTAAACCCCCTCCAAGATCGTTACAGTAACGGTAAATTAAAAAGTTCGGGAGAAACAAATCGAGTAAATAGATAATGAAGTTTCAAAGTAAAAAAAAATAGTTTGATAGATGTCATAGGTTCCCTCTAGAAAGTAAAATATAACATCTTTTCGTATGGGTGGAAGTATTGTAAAATATCTCATTGTACCAAATCAAATGAATTTCAAAAATATTTTACGTGAAAATATAATAATTGGAGGCGCGTGGTATTGATTCCCGTACCTCTCGCATGCTAAGCGAGGGCTCTACCATCTGAGCTACGCCTCCGGTCAGCACCTTTATTGTTGTAAACATGCTTACCTTAACACCTGAACAAGATCATTACAGTAACTAATAGTGATATCGGAATATAAATGAGCAAAACATGCATTGTCATCCAAATTAAACGTGTATACAAAATTTCAGCTCAATCGATTGAAGACATCAGCTTCGAAATTGAGTTGCAAGATTCCACCCGAAGAAATTATTTCAATTAATATCTTTTTAACTAATTGCGATATCGAAATAGGAATGTTCACAATATGTATTGTCATCCGAACTAAACGTGTATGCAAAATTTCAGCTCAATCGGTTGAAGACATCAGCTTCAAAATTGAGTTGCAAGATTCCACCTGAACATTTTACATTGCAAGTTAAATAAAAGCTTGTAACACAGACAATGAATGCACAAAATCATATTTTTAAATGGTTTTCTTTAAAGGAGAGACAAAAGAAATACTAAATTTATGCATCAAAAATTACTTAGCTTCAAATACATACGTTTGTAGCTTATGATTTTTTAACATTTGTTCCTCCCCAGCTTCAGTTGCTAAGAAAAGATATCCTTGTGGTTGAAACTGAATGTCAGGAGGATCATCATCTGTAACAGAAGAAAAAATAATGAGATATTACAGTCAATGAACCAACAGTAATTAATTTTAAAAATTTCTAGAATTACTTCTCAGGCAAATTTAAATCTTTAGAAATGATTTTTTTTTAAATTTTACACCGAACAAAACAATTAACTTTGATGAATATTTTGGAAATAAATACAATAAATGAACAATAATGCTACATGTCAAATACCTAAAACACTTAGATGCTGCTTTACATTTCGCAAAAATTCAGCACTGTACATAGAGAGTTTTATATTTTCTTCTAAGGAGTACTGTTGACGAATGCCTCCCACTGATAAAGTTGTTGATGCCCTTGTGTACTAGAATAATAAACAAACAAAAAATATCAACTGATACAATTAAAATACAGTACTTTTCTGTTAATAAGTTAGCTTTCAATGTCAATTTTCACAGACTTTGTTTAGTACAGGACTTTTGTCCCCACCCATTTGTGATGTTTGCCTTGACCTCAATCATTCAGACCTTAGTACAAAGATCAGGGATGACAACCAAAAAAAAATCATTTAGTTTCAAACAATAAACTTCCAAATACCACTGGAGGAAGTACATGCTCAATCACATACCCCTTCTGTGAATAATTTTCCATCCCTCCATGATTTTGTTATAGCTTCAATGACTTTAATATTTTTGCAAGACATCAAAGAATTAGCACATACCTCCCTCACATAGTTATTCCATTAATAATGTTGTGTTTGAATTACATCTGCAATTCAATAAACTCAATTGAAATCAATTTCTGACATCACCAATAAATAAATTTAATGATCTGGAAGAAATAAAAGAGTAAGCTTTCAAACTATAGGTATATTCTTTTTCTTCTTCATGAAACATACATGATGCTAGATCAGTGGCGCACACAAGGGGGGTGTTTAAGGGTCTGGACCCCCCAAAGCCCATGATTTTTTTGATTGATTATAATTTTAAGTATATAATACGTAAAATTTAATTAAATATTTATTATTAATGATTAATTTCACTAATTAATGCTAATTATTTATTCAATAATTAGTTTTTACTGTTTTTGTTCGAAAATTAAAATCAAGCAAGCAATGACAAGAATGGGGGACTTTCAACCCTGGACCCTCCCCTTGAAAAATTCCTGTGTGGCTACTGTGCTAGGTGCTTGGTTTGAATCAAAATGCAACTTTATTAGGTATAATTTAAGGAATAAAATCTCTCCCTAGGAACAAACCCTTCCTCTTGGAAAAATTTGATAGCAGTTCCTTCATCATTTGGTAATTGCTAAATCATCTAATGCATTATACAGTCAGTGTACTTATTGGTTGTAGGGACCATGAAACCAAACACATAGTAATACGTGAAAAATGACAAACTCTGCTCCATCATTGTGTTTGCATTTAACATACCTTGATGATGGGTAATATCACAAGCAACACCTTGGATTCAATTTTTTGATACTTACATATTGTACCATCAACCAATTTTGTCAAATCAAAAGACATCTCCAAATGCTGTGATATGCAGTCAATAGTGGAAACATGCATATAGTCCCACACATGTATAAACATAATAATCTTGTTCATGCATACAATGACAGCATATGCATAGCCAATGGTGGAAAACCTTTCTATCCATGTTTGAACACAATAATAACAGTGATGGCAGAATTAGTGACATGTTTTGATTTGGTGAAATTGGTTAACAGTACTACATGTAAGTACCACCAATTTTTTTTATTAAAGCCACACTCTAAAGCAATATAAAGGTTATTGGCAATATGTCTTACAATTCTGAGCTTCAGTCAAGTAATGAGAATGATATCTAAGCTTTCTACATACTCTCCTAACTTCCACACCACAGCAAGGCAGTGGCACACACAGGAACTTTTCAAGGGGGCAGGGTCAAAAGTCCACTATTTTCGTATCATGCTCCAATACACCACCCACCATATTCCTTTAATTTTGTTGATTTTCGGGAACAAAAACAGTAAAAAATTAATTAATTAATAATTAATACTAATTATGGAATAAATAATTAGCATTAATTATTAATAACAATTCATTAAACTTTATGAACTGCATACATAGGATTATAATCAATCAAAAAAATTAAGGGCTCTATGAGGGGATCCAGACCTGAGGGCCCCCTCCCCCTCTTGTGTGCACCACTGCAACAAGGCAATATCTCGAAAATAGCAGTCACCTATTCACGATCCCTATAACTTATAAGTTCCCCCAAGTCAGTTTATTAAAATAGAATTCTAGAAATAAAAATCAAAAGATCAAAAACACTTATCGTTATATTTGGTGTGGTTGCCAGCTTTTTTTTACAAGCAGTTAACTTTAACTAAAGGAAAAGTACACAAATAATTAATTATATTTAATTATGATTTTAAAAAGTACTCTTTACTGACAGTGCCATTTATATCAACCATAACAATAAAAAAAATAATAAAAATCCTTTAAAAAGCAGTCAACAACTCATGGTCCTTATAACTAAGTACTATATGTGCTTTATAAGGAAAAGTTCATTATTTAAGTAATTGTTTTTTCTCAAAATCAATTAAAATAATCAAACTTACTTTAGATTTCAATTATTTAATACCCTTATTTAAAAATATTTTACTTTGTAGTTATTAAACTCCCACGTAAAATTTTCAAATTTAAAATTTTGCGATAGTTGAACAAATAATTGAAAATTGTAATTACCTTTGGATCCCTTTCAATAACCATAACTTCAAAACTATCAGGAGCTCGATTTTTTAATGAATAAGCAACAGATGATCCCATGATTCCTCCTCCTATGACAACATATTCAGAATACGAAGGCACTTTTGGAGGTGGCAATTTAAACTGACCTTTTTTATACCTTCCAAATTCATCTTTTAATATATTTAAAGTTCTAAATGGATCTTCAATTTTCTTTTTTCTATCTTCTTTGAATTTTCTTATTTTTTCTAAATCTTCTGAACTAACAGCATAAGTTCGAAATAAAAATCGGTCCATTAAATACCGATTCTTTACCAAGAAATTTAAACTAATTTTATTCATTTTTTACGTAAAAATTACGCACACATTTAACTAACTTCGTTTATCAAACAAAAGGTACATTCGACTTGAAATTTAAATTAAAAATGAATAGCGGGAATTTCAAAAGTACAAACAAAACAATCTATCTTAACATTATCAAACTTTTCTTCCTTTCTCTAAGGTGAAATAAGATAAGTAAGTCGAAACTAATTTAGAGGCCCGGATCTGTGTGTGTGTGAAAAAGCTTTAAATATAAAAACAAATTTCATAGCCAAACCACACTTGAAACTCCCCAATCTGGCGGTGTGCAAATAATTGATAAATAAACAAATTCGCTTAATGCAAGTTGAGATGCAATTCTATGACTACATGAATTTACAAATAAAATAGAAAAAAATAATTAATAAAATTATTAAATAGTAATGAAAGAAAATTTTTCGTAGGAGTTGAATGACTTATTTGAAGGTGATAATTAATTGAAGATTTCTTAAGTAAATTTTTTGTAAATTATATATATATTGAAAACAATTATAAAATCCCCGTGCACCACAAAGTATCACACGGGGCTTACAGAAGTAACACATTCAGGGGAAACAAAAAATAAAAAAATATATTGAGGTTAAGAAGTAATACAAATATTTACAACAAATTCACAGAAATTTTTTAAAGCATTTCTGGTAGAAAGAAGTTGGTGAAAATTCGGAGGCCAATTTATATTAAGTCCCTTGAAAGCCAGTCTTATGGATCTTTCTTTCTCTGGAAAACTTGGAACACAAAAAGAGCACAGTTCACATTTTCCCACCTCAATATTACAATCACAGGAAGATGTCGGAACTAAATTAAATTTGTTCAAGCAGCTTTTGAAATTACGGTTATTTTGTAGTTAGTGTAAAAATGATGGCATGACAGTCTTTTATTAATGGTTGGAAAAAATTTCTTTGTTATGCTCCCTTATAGATATATTTAAGAAAATTTTAAATAATCGGCTATGAATGGCAATGTTTTTCTCTTAACTATTCCTTTTATTTTCTTCCTGACAGGCAGTCAAGTGATACTTGTAAGATACAAGTCGTATTTTTTTAAAGTATTTTAAAAATATAAAAGTTGCCACTGAGTTGTGTGTGTGCATTTTTCCTACTATTTGAAAAATGAACTTTGTATTTTTTTTTCCCAAAAAGGTGGCCTTTTGTTTGCTTTTAGGGAATTTTTGTATTGTTTGTTTATAATATTGTATGTTTGAAAGTTGCATATATTTATTCATGTATTGATCTATGTTGGTATTTAACATCTGGTTTGGGGACGCGGCGTAAATAGGAAATACTAATCATAACACGGTCTTTCGGTCTTGGTACATTGAAGTGAACAACAAAAAGGAGGGCGGTTGTTTATGTGGCAAGCTGATATTGTATTTTCAAAGTTTATTTTCGGTTCGAGTGTTCAATTCTGTTTACTGCTCAGAAAGCAGCAAATTTATTTATTTAATTATTTTTGATCTTTAATTTCATATTCTTACAAGGACTTGGTAAGCAGAATTTTTGTTTTTTTTTTTTCTTAGAAACTAGACTAAAGGTGAGTCTGGAAAGATTGAGGTACCCAAGTAAAAACCCCCAACATACAGATGGCAAATAAGATGGATAGGGGAAGGGGAATATAAATATTTTCGCTCTCCACGTCTAAAAAGGAACTCTTATTACGGCCGGGAAAAGGAAAATAACAAAAAAAAAATATTTTTTTAGAAAATAAACAAAAACCGTCAGCCACCCCCAAAACAACCCCTCAACTACAAACAAGGAGAAAAAAAACAAAATTCCCAGATACGATCAAATTTCTAATATGCCATTTACTAAAAATGGAAAACTGATTTGCTACTTGGGACCCAGTTTGTCATACAAATCTTATTTAGAGCAAATATTGAATGTTCGGTTAGTACAAGTGTCATATGGGAAGGGTAACACTCTTCTTATTATACGAAATTACAACTAAAATCCTTGGAAGAATTGTCTCTGGGGGTTAAAAAGTAGTAATAATTTTGAAATTGTAGAAATACGCAAATTTATAAAATCAGGGTCGTCTGAAGTATCTCCTGTTCTGATTACGATTCTTGGAACGGTTTTTCCAGAAAATGTTAAACTTTGGATCAATCAAAAAATTCAACTATTCAACAGCCTGCAATGTACTAACTTTTTCAGTTTTTACATCCATTCTGATCTTGTAAAAGCCCGCAAATTTTTTAAATTGTGATTTTTCCCCATCAATGAATTTGCACGTAAATGCGACCTGCACTAACTATAGGGCAATCACCCGGGCAAACTCCTCTTTTTCCCCCTTGTTCATAAAAAAAAACAAATTTTAGAATTAAAAAAAGTGTGGCAGTACATAACCAGTGAGGCGCGACGACGATTTCGTGAAACTACTTCCAAAAAATTTTGCACAGCTTAAAAGAGACAAAGAAAATATTAACATTCGGAAAGATTGATGAAATTTGATAAAATATGACTGTTTTCCCAAAGCGGTATGAAAAAAAACGGCATTAATGATGGAAACGTTAAAAAAAATCAAGGGAAATTTTACTTTCTCACGTATGTAGATAATAGATTCGACGACGCTTATTCTCTCCGGGAAAACAAAAAAGAGCTTCTGACACATTAAATATCCCCAGGGGTCAGTTCCAGGGTTCTGGAAAAGGGGAAAAATTTTAATACCAAAATTTGGATAAAAATCTCTGTATATATGTTCTCATTTTCTGTACATATTTTTTTTTTTCCAGTATTTTAATAAATTTTTTTTTCTTTGTTCCTCAAAGGGGAAATCTTTTGAAATTTCTAGAAATATTTTTTTTTACCCTTTTTTCTAAATTTATGCTTTTTTTACAATGGGACTGTAGAACCAAAACAAAGCCAGGTTTAAATATCCCTTTTCCAAGAGATATCTTAATTTTCCAGGAAATTTTTTATATAAAAATAAGGGGTTTAATTTTCCCGGGGGAAAAGATATTCGAAATGACAGACAAAATCCGGGGGGTTTAATAATCCCCGTTCCTTTGAGTTTTTCTGCCCAACACATTCCTTTTTCAGTTAACATAAAAAAATGATCTGAAATCTTGTTGTTAAAATAAATTTTAAAAGACTTTTTTTTTATTTTAAAAACATCTATACCGCGTGGACTAAATATTACTATAATCAAATCCTTTCTCGAATCTTTAACAGATCCTTTCTTCTTTTTTGGCGATTTTAACCGTTCATCCGATATGGGGTCATATCCAGTTCGATCAGTAATTTTTTTGTTGATTGGTTAACTGAATCAAATTCAATACTTCAAATACAACAGTTCCTACCTACAGAAATTTTGGGGTAAATCCTTTTTTAATTGATCTTATAATTTGTTCCTCAAATTTATCGGGACATACTAATTGTTATGTGTCAGCTTGTTTCAAAGATAGTACTAAAAATAATAGAGTTTTCTTAAAAAGCCGAGAAAAAAGTTTTTTAACAAAAAAAACGGCAAATAGAAAAGAAAAAGTAGATTATACTAAATAATTCAAAAAAATATGAAATTTACAGATAAAATTTCAAAAATTTATTCATAGTAATAGTAAAGAAGTTAAAATTTCTAACAAAACTTTTCCATGGTAGAATGGATTTTCCATAATTTTTATAAATTAAAAAAAAATTCAGGAAAGAAGCTACACGAAGCATTTTCTCCAATTTTGGGTAAATACAAATACGCTAGTAAACTCAGATTTCTTATTAAAAACTCTAAAAGATTATATGGTATAATATTTGTAACAATTTTAATCCAAAAAATATTTTTAAATTTCCAAAAAGCTTCCACCAAAATATAGATTCTAAGATAAATTCTTCAAATAAATAATAGAATCATTACTCATCCTCAAATTCAAGAAAATATTTTGCGGATTTTTTGCATCTAAAGCCATCATGAACCAATTTTAATCTGGGCTTTTCCACGCGGATAACATTCTTAATAAACCTTTTTTATAATTCTGAAATTCCAAAGCAATAAAACTTTCTAAAATTCAACCCTGGAGCTGATCATATCCCCAAAACTTTCCTTTAAAAAAATTGATCACAGTGAGGAAGTAATTTTAAAAAATATTTTTTTAAAACTTTTGATAATGCAATAGTTCCAAACTCTTGGGAAACATGCAGTCATCCTCCCGATTCTAAACAACGCAACGACAAATCTCAAATTTCATTTTACAGAACAATACATTGACTTCCATCTTTTCAAAAAACCTTTTAAAAAAGTTCTAATCAATAGTTAAGCTACTTTTTAATGCAGAAAGAAAACCTTTTCCCCAACATTACGGTTTCGTCCCTTTTAAAGATGTAGAAGTGCTACCTATCTTATTCAAAAATAAAAGTGTAAAAAAAGTAATAGTAAAATTCAAAAATATTTTGTAGGAATAAGTTTAGATTGCGCATAGATTCAGTTTACCTCGATGGTTTCTGTATAAATTCGAAATCGATAAACGGAAAAGAGCTATTTGGGTCCTAAGTTTCTCCACATCGTTTTTTTTACATCAAATGGGTGGATTTCTTTCCTCCGAAAAAGGGTATTTCTCAAAGGGCTTCCCCAGGGGAGTGTCTTTCTCCTTTTTTATACTATCACATGCATGATTTTTGAAACTTTGGAACGGCCAATGTTTCATTTACCTGATGACGTTTTTATTTACTGCTCACATCATTCTCTAGATTACATTCACGAAATTCAAAATACGCTGGAAAGAATTTCTCAATGGTAAAAAATTAAGCTATCTCTTAGTCCCGGTAAAAGGACAAAGCTGGTTATCCCAAAAAAAAATTAATACGTTTCCCAATATTTTTTTGGAAGGGCATTCACACGGGAATCTCTATCAAATATTTGGGTTCACTTTTTCAAGCGGGCCAGAATGTTTTATTAAGAAATCAATTAAATGAAACATTGAAAAAATTAATACTATGGCCTACAAGCATCATGAACCAAGGGCTGATCTGATAAATTAGTAAATAATGTATAGCGTGTTTTTTCTACTTCAGCCTATAATAAAAAATGGTCTGACAACCAACTGAAACCAATGTCATTCAAACCAAAGCCCCCCAATTTCATTAGGACTTCCACAAGGACTCCAAACATTGTACTTTAAAATTAGCTGGCGGAAATTTTTTCAGAAAACATTGAAGACTGGCAAATAGATATTTCCTTTCTCAAAATTTAATCAAACCTTTTTCCATTATTTAGCAATAACCCCCAGTCTCTAAATTTAAATATTATGGAAGAAGTAAAATAATTTTAAATATACTAAACCTTTGATTGCTATTAGTGGTCAAATTATCCCAATTACCAGAATAACATCTTTTTCAATTCTCCCATGCAAAATATATGTCATAACTTTAAATTTCAGGATAAAAAAATTTTTCAATACATATTATAAGGGGCATTTGATGAAACACAACAGATCGTGATTTCCCAAAACTTCTTTTGTACTTGCTTAAAACTGAACGAATTACTAATTTCAGGTATTACGGAAAATTCCCCTTTGCCTACAGAATCAACCCAATAATTTATTTTTACAGTTGGCCTGGCTATCTCAAGCTTTAGTGATCTGTCATTTACAAAAAAGAATCTGCTAATATTATCTGATAGTCCTCTGTTTCTCTTTCTTCAAAATTATTCGATCAAATCTCATAGTGTCATCCCCAAATTGGGTAGCAAAAATTTTCTTTTTAAATTTGATAATTTATTTTAAACAAAAATATTAAATTAAAGGGGATAATCTCGCAAAATCTGCGAGTCAATGTTTATATCGACTGGATCCCTCGAAGCATCAGCAAAAAAAAATACCAAGAGGTTTTAAAAAGCAAATTTTAACTTCTGTTCAAGCAAATATTTTTAAAACTTGGGCAATATTCCAAAAATAGTCTCCATCTCTAAGTGGACAAGAATAAAGAAAAAAAATCCTATGCACTCGAATCTTCAGCAAAATGATCATCACTCTCGGGGCTTCACGAAATTTTAATTTATCAGACAACGCAAAATGTAGTTTTGTAATTGTTAAACGATTTGGACCACATCTTGTTAAAATGCAATAGATATATTATCCTCGAAATCAACAAAAACATTTTCTCAAAAAGATCCTCACTATAACATTACTTTCAAAGAATTTTGGAAAACTTTTTTCAAATAGATTATCATTCAGATTTCATCCAAAAAAAATATTTTGATATCTATTAATTTATTAATCCTTTAGTTTTTCAGGGGATAATAGTCTTTGTTGCTCTATATCCCACAAAACCTGAACTGAACTGAACCGATACCCGCTCGTTTAGTTTTGCTTATATGTTTGTTTACATATTAGCATCAAAATGCCTTTCGGACTAAAACCTAAATGTAATATGTGTAAAACGACCACTTCCACTATGTGGCGGAAAACTGATGAAGATGAAGTTATTTGTAACTCGTGTTCTGTGAGATCTTGTTCTGTGGGTAGCAGCAAGAACAATGGTAATAGTTGTCCATTTACTTTAAGAAAAAGTACTCGTGCCAAAAGTTCAAAGTGTAAACAACAAGTTGTTTCCAAAAGCAACAATCCAAAAGGTAAAGGTCGTCGTTCTGTATTTAAAAAAATCTGCAGCAAAGCTCCGACATCCGTTGCTACACCCGTAACTTCACAGACGATGTTTTACAAAGGGACTTATTTCCAAGTTGGTGACATTGTTTCTGTTTTAGACGTCAAAGGTGGTATTTACTACGCCCAACTTCGAGGGCTCTTGCAAGATCAGTATTGTGAAAAAAGTGCCGTTATCACTTGGCTACTTCCAACCCATTTAAGTCCAAAAGGTCGTTTTGATCCTGCAACTTACATCATTGGTCCTGGGAGGAAATCCCTCGTAAATTAGATTGCTTCGAGTTTGTTTGTCATGCACCTTCAGAATATTATATGGCCAAAAACACACCATACCCAGTAATTCCTGAAAAACCTGATTGTGGTTATGTTTGGACTAGAATTGGACCCCGCATTGTTCCTTTGCCATCTCAAGAAGAAGTTTTTGGAACAAGTTAAATAAAAATGTCTTTTTAAAGTGTATGAAATTTCAAAAGCCTACTGGCATCAGTTCCATATTTGCATTTTTTTATGTAATTAATTTCAAGTTTGTCAGATGCATGTATTTGTTTTGGGTTGATTTGTAATATTCACTTGAATCACAATGCTCAAATGCATTAAAATCCTGCTGATATTTACTGCTGTATCTCTTTTTTTACAATTAAGTTAAAATCACAATTAAAGATACTTGGTATCTAATTTTTTTTAAATGTCTCCCCAATATAAATTATTTGAAACTTATCTATTATAATGCCTTAAATTTAACAAATAGTATATTGAAATATATTAATAATGATAATTTTTCTCGGTTTTTTTTCAGTGTAAGTACGTATGGGTTTTTTAAAACTATTTTGGCAGAAGTTCAAACCTTAGAAAAGGTTTTATGTCATTACTAAAATTGTGCTTAGATTTTCTCTTTTTATTATTATAATTTCTGGAATGAAGCTATTAAAAGGACTTAGTCCAAATGTGGTGTCTTATGTATTTAAAAAAGTTAGCTTATGGATTTGTTAAAAAATATGTAAAAATATATAACTTTTAACTTGAGGTTGTCATATTTTTAAAAATTTAGAATACCAGTGTGTACATATGTAATTTCAGAATATTTTATTACAATAAAATGAATCCTTAGAAATATTTTGGAATAAATTTAAGCACTTTCTCAAAATAATATAATCAATTGAAAGGATTTTTTTACAGCAGTTTAAATCAGTACCAGATAAGTTCTATAAAATATTACATAAAATGTATCATGTATTTAAATTCGCTTGTGCGTTGTCTTAATTACCATTGTTTTCGCTTGTATGATAAATATTTTAAATATTTTTGAGCTTTGTTATATTGTTAAAGTTTTTGTTTTTAAAAAAATTAAACCTGTGATATTGTTAGTTTAAACATTTGATGCTAGTTTGATATGACGGGCAAGGTGTCAAACAGTGCTTGTTGTCTCTGGAATGGAATTCAAGAGGGTGGCTTAGTGGTATCAAATCGTCTGGAAAATAATTGTACAGAATTGTTTAGAAATACAACAAATATATTTCAAAAGAAGAATATAGAAAAAGATTGAGAATAACCAAGATCAAACAATAAATAATGAATAAAAATATAATGTAATAAAAAGTAACATGTGTACTAATAATATTACGCAGTATATAATAATCTCTTATAATTTAATAGTAATTATATGTAATATTCATATAGTATGATTTAATAATAATTATTATGTATAATAATAATTATATAATATAATTTATTAGTAACTGTAAAAAAGAAGAATCATTGTATTGTAATCTTATTAAAAAATTATACATAAGAATACGCTCATATAATGTAAAATTATAAATAACTTATTAATAATTATAAATGAAGAAAAGAATAATTTTAAATAAATACCATGTAATATTTATGAATGAATATAATAAAAAAGCAATTATAAGTAATGATTATGATTATGTAAAAAAAAATTGAATTTTTATATTATATTATTAATAAAATAATTACATAAATTTATAATGAATTATAAATTTTATTAAAATTTATAATGAATATCAATTAAAAAGTACTAAAAACTTGCAATATTCCAAAAATTGCAAAAATATCAAGGTAAACGTATTGTAACGTTATCGCCCAACTTGGTGCGTGTCCCGTGATATCAAACTAGTTCCTAACATTTTTGTCACACACATTGAAATAAACTTTCAATGTTTCTGCCTTAATAATAGTTTTTTTTAATCATTGTTTTTCAAAATAAATTAAAGTTTGCTTAATTTTCAAATATTGTAAAAAATATAGTAGCAGAATAATTTTTAAAAAGTAGCAATGTCTACTATATTTGGTACTTACTTATTAGTGTCAGCATAGCAAAATTTGTGCCACATGCATTACACTTTGGTACCAAAATAACAAAAAGATCTTACATGCTTTATTTAAAAAAAATCCAATAGGGAAAATTTTGGTGGAAAATAGCATAATGCATGTGGCTCACATTTAGCTGTGGTGACATTAATTTGTAAATGCGCTTTATCTTTCTTTATTCTGTTTTGAATTAAAATATGCTTGCGTAAAATGTGTTATGAAACAGTTTTTATGTAAATAAAATTCAAAGTACTGCCTTTTTGCAGAAACCTCTGTAAAATTGCTATTCTGATATAGTTGAAAGAATAGCCACCTATATATATCCAGTATAGTGGTTAGCAATGCTGACTGCTGTGCCATTGGACTTGGGTTCAAAATCCTGGTGAAGGCATGGATGTTTTTAAATATATAGTGCCTTCACGGCAAGGGGGTACTCTAAACAGCCATTAAGCCGTAAGTTCTCTCGTGAGGTTGTTGGAAGGGGAAGAGAGGCGGGAGGCCCCTGACTGCTCCAGAGTGTTTTTTCTCAAAATTGGGATGGAAACGAGCAAAACCTACTGTCACTTGCTTGGTGCTCAAAGCTATGGCTAACGACAGGTGTACAATCTAGCTCTTTGCCATGATGAATTCCGTGGGCCTCGATCTGGTGCATGCTGATCAGATGGCATTAGTTAACAACAACAGTTGAAAGAATATATAAATATTCATCACATGAATTCTGAGAATTGAGTAACATCTTAGGAACTATATTAGTTCTTCAATAAAATATGTATATATTTATTATTATTATTTTTTTTATTTTCAAATTGCATTCCTGGGTATTTTTGTCAAATGTACATAACTGCAAGTTATAATTATTTTCATGTATTTCCCAACTCCATGAAAATATTCTTAACCAGTCTCTCAATTTTAAATTAAACATCATTGACATATTTCATGAATGTGGTATTTTAATAACATTTTGGAAAGACTATTAAAATTTGTATATCTGGTTATAAATACATATGTTGATAATTGGGAAGAATGTGTAAATCTAAATATGCTTAAAGTCAATTGACAAATGTGGTATCTAAATTTCACTTTTATTTGCTTTCAATGAAATATTGTCAACTAAGCTGCTGATGTAATTAGGAAATATTTAATCTTTGCTGTTAACTTATGTATTTTTTGTGTAATCTGTTTTAGAAATGATATTTGTTTTTCTTTGTATTGGTTTGTTAATGAATATTAAATTTTCTATTGCAGTGCAGTTAAACTTCTTTTTCTCTTCTAAAAAGGTAAGATGATTTTGTATCCTTTTAGACATAAAAAGATTTGAAAAAAGGGGGATAATTTTTTTTAATTAGCTAAAATTTACTGTAGAAGAGAGATATAAAATATCGCTTCAGACTGACCACTTTATGGAATCTCCTCACATGCAACCCAGCGCCTAAGGTCACATAAACTGAGATGGGTACAGGATTTTAATACGGTTGTGGATGCTATTTTAAATACATCTTTATTTATTTCCAATTTGACAAATTTTATTGTATCCATATTGGATAGAAGTCCAATATAGAAAAATGAGTTATCAGTGTAATTTGGCACCATTTTTTATCCTCTTTTGCAAAGGTGTGAATTAAACTAGGATTTTGCTACAAAGTTACTTAGTTTACTTTGTTACTTAGTTTAAATAAGTAACTCTAATAATCTATTAACATTGAAAAGAAAACTGACTTATTTTTCTTCTAAAATAGTAATATTTACTATATATATATTTTTTTAATAAATTCATTACCATACTAAAAGAGTAAAGGAAAATTGAACTTGAGTATATATTTTTAATAGACTGTAAGCCATGTGAAAATAGGATTTGTTTGTAATCATTTCTTTAAAAATCATTCAGGGGAATTCAACTTGTTAGTGAATTTGTGTGTGTATATCGTGTATGGTCTGATTATCTGTTCAATGCTACCAAATTAATCCTTACTAATATTATGAATGCGAAAGTATGTTTGGTAGTGTCTTTCATGGAAAAACAACTGAATGGATTTTAATGAGAAACTTGACAATAATATAGCTTATACACATCAGAATAACACATAGGCTATAATTTATAAAGTTATTGAGTGAAGTGTCCAAAATATAACGATAATTGTCAAGTAAGTAAGAAAAATTTCTACCATCTGCAAACAATTCTGGGGTGCGCTGCAAAAAAAAAAACCACGATATCATATATATATTTTTTTTGTGGGAAGAAACTCTTTTTGTTTTGTTTACGCCGTGCCTCAGTGCGCGCTCGCTTTTAATTTATTCCGTTGATCAGTGTAATCACTATTTTTTTAAATTTCATAATAAAACTAGATTTCGAAGGGACAGGTGGTGGCAAGATTTTAACGCAAAATAAATACAACAAAAAGTAATATTAATGTATTACACTTCTAGATATAAATTATTTACATTACTTTAAGCGTTCATTACACAAAATTTGTAACAAAGTGTTACTTTTGCTGAGCAGAGATCAGTTTAGGAAGGTGCTTTCAAAAATCGACTGACAAGAGAGTTACGGGGAGTTATAAATAAATAAAAATCCCTTTTATCAGCTATTTGATCAACAGACTTAAAATTTAACAAATATGTTATTTTTTTTGTTCAGCTGAGATATGCAAAAAGCTTTTTTTTGTTTTGTTTAATTCGCAATTCATGTAAAATTAACTCATTAAAAAATTCGTTATCCTTCAATCTGTATTGTTTAATTTTTCAATTCACCTGTGCGAAGAACGGGTATACCAGCTTTATAATATAAATAAAATATTATATCTATACACGAGATTTTCTCTTTTACTACTACTTCTTAAGCAAACGGTATGTCACAATTATTTGCTAAATGAACATTTTTAATCCATTTTATTATTTTAAAACCTAAGAAGGAAATTATTGTTAAAATAATGAATATGTTAGTTTTGTATAATATACTTTTTCCCCCCCGTCCGATACGTGTTTAAATAATTTACTAAACACAGTGGAATGAAAAACTATAAAATTAAAAAATATCAAAATGTTTTTATCAGATAGTTTTTTTTTTCTTTTTTCTTTTTGAATGTTTTTTTTCAGTATATATAAATATATATCTCTAGGCTTTCTCCCGTACTGTATTTTTATAACTTACATATATATGTTTTTTCAAGCATTAAAAAAAAGCAATCGTTTCAATAGCTATCTGTAAATTTTTCTTTTATTTATTACTTACAGAAAATGGATTTTAATTAATTTTTATGTTTTTTTAAAAGGATTATTTCATTACTAAATTAATTACTTGTTAATTAAAAAGTACATCGTCTATTATTTTGGATAAAAATACATTTTAGAGATATTTTAAAGCTAACTATATGTAACGATTGTGATTGATTCATGAAAATCTGAAATTTATTTTATTATTTTAGATTCTTAGAAACTTAACTATTATTAAAAAATGATGAAAGTTTTTTTTTGTTTTACTCTTAGCATCAAAATTGTTTTCTTTTTATTGCTTCACATTAATAATTTTTTAACTAACGCAATATTGTTTTTTATAAGTCATACATCGAAATTTGAAGCTATATCTTATCTAAGAGGGATCAAAATAATTTTACACTAAAAAAGTACACTAAAAAAGAAAACCCGTGTTATTTCGGGCTAGAGAGAGGGAAAAGAAACCTGTCTTATATCGAAAATAAGTAGAACAAATTTCGAAAAAGGGAAATTTAATGAAATAATTTTAGAAATCACTCACATTGCGCGCGTACAAACACACACGCACATAATTGCTGGCGTCATGAGGGAAAGAGAAAGCCCGTGCAACACCGGACCATGCAGCTAGTTTTTGTATATTTCAAAATAATGGAGAAAATTTTCACATTGAATGCCTATTCTTTCAATGGTGTGTTTTTTGGACAGTCAGTTAAAATTGGTTCATTCTAAATTTTCAAAGAATCCTGATTATTTAAATATTCCAATATTCACTATAAATCAGTGGAACGGGCTCATCGCTCTTTCTATTAATTATCTTAGGTTCTTTGGGGCCGAAAAAGGCAAATTCTTTCCAACCGAATCCAGAAGCGAAGCGTGATTATGCAAATTAGGAACCTTTTAAATAGCAGAAGTTTAGCGTAAGAGGGGTGGCCTTTTGGGAAGTAGTTATGCTAGTCTGAGTTTAAGCGTGTAAGCTGAAGTAAGCCGATATTCCAATGTTCAGCTATCCTTGAGAGTGCGTTCAAGTCAAGGTGGATACCATTCCACGCGAGATAAAGAAACGACATTGAGGATTCGAGTGTGTTGCTGCTACCTAGGATATAGAGATAGGACCGTTCTACTAAATACTAGGAACTGTGTATAAACAGAGGTTAGGAGTAAGCGGTAAAGTTAATTATAGTGGTCAGGATCGCGCTTATTTAGTAATACGTATTGTGTGTTTGTTCACCTCGGATCCTCTAAGTTAGAATAAAAATATTATTGTATAGTGTTTAAGAGTTAAGATCTTAATAAAGAGATATTAAGATTATGGCAACGCCTGGTTCTTCATTCACTCCCACACCCCTGGGTCACGAGGATAACTTAGAAGTAAGGCATCACCCTCGGGCGAAGGCCTTACAACTTCTGATAAGATGTTTTCAGGGAACACACACACGCATAATTAAAAGAATTTATCTTTAAGGTATCCGTCTATGTTCGGAACCGTGATTTTAAAAAAGCGCATAAATGGATGATTGTCATGATATTTAGTGTCACTTAGATTAGAGAGAATACATGTATAAAATTGTTTTAAGTACATTTTGACAAAAAAAAAAATTAAATACAATATTTTGGCAACAAATTAACTTAGAATAATCTTTTTTCCAAATGTTCTCCTTTTATGAAAAATGCTTATATTGTAATCATATTTTGCCTGTATATAGCTCAGACCTCTCTACATAGGCTCAGCTAGAATTGTTGAAAAATTCACATTATTTTCCGAGTTACCACCAATTTAAATAATTATTGGCGTTTTCTTAAAATTGCTCCCTCTGTTGTCGTAAAATATGGATAAACCCACTTCTAAGTTATATATTTCAAAAATTCTAGTTGAGCCTCTGTACAGAGGTCTGAGCTATATACAGGCAAAATATTATTATAATAGAAGCATTTTTCACAAAGAAGAACATTTGGAAAAAAATTATTCTAAGTTAATTTTTTGCCAAAATATTGTACTTAAATAATTTTTTTTTGTCAAAATCTCCTTAAAACAATTTTATACATGTATTCTAATCTAAGTGACACTAAATATCATGAAAATTATCCATTTATGCGCTTTTTTAAGATCACGGTTCCGAACGTAGTCAGATACCTTAAACAATATTTAGTATAAAGTAGATCAACAAGTGTGGTATGTATTTTATGTGAAGACAATTTTAAAAAAGTATTTTAAATTTGTTAAAAAATTTTTTACTGTAATTTTAATATAATTTACTGAATGATATTAAATCTACCACACACACACACTCATGCATTATATTTAGTAATTGCAAGAGTATATAAGCATACATTTTTTTTACACAAATTGTCGAAGTGTAGGTCTATTGAACTTATCTAAAGTCACATTTCATATTCTTCATTAAATTTATTTTTGTATCTATGAAGGTTGAGTGAGCAATATTTTTCTCTTTTGCATTGCTCTGAATGGCTTTGAAAAGCTTATAGCTGTGTGAGAAATTCTGAGGTTGGTGGCAGGCCCCTGACCACCCCCACGGTTGAACCGAGCTAAATCGTACTGTCACCTGTATGTAGCTCAAAGCTACGGCTATCGACAGGCGTTACTTGTCCTTTGCCATGATGAATTTCGTGGGCCTTGATCTGGCCTTTGCCTATCAGGTGGCATATGGGTAACAACAGAAATCCTGTTTATTTTGCATGAATTTGTAATCTAAACTTTAGGAGCTGTTCTTGCTTAAATGTAGATTTTAACATCAAATCTGTTGATATGTCAATACACATTGCTCTCTCTCCTTCATTGAAGGTGTATTAAGAATAAAGATACCTTTTCCATTAGAAAAATAAGTTCGTTTTGCATAATATTGTACTGTAAAATGATTTCGTGGAGCCTGGGATAACAAAAGATTATTCACAGTCTAGTAGGTAGCACATATATGAAAAATCCTTTTAATGTTTTTATATTATATTACAATAAAAGTTAAAAAGAATTACGAAAATAAAGTTATTTAACACAAATAAAACTGTAAGTACTTGTGATTATTTTCTTCGTAGAGAACATGAATCCATTTTGCCTATACATGTATCATTTTCTTTTCAATTTTTTATTGGGACTCATAGAACCCCTGGGTTTGTCTCGTGGCAACCCAGGGTGCTGTGGAATAGAGTTTGAAGACCATTGGTATAGATCTTTGAAAAAATATATTTTTACTTTAAAAATGTTTTTTTGGTTTATTTTATAGTAACATTTACCCTTTGATCAACTGATAATCATCAAGTGATTCAATATCACTTCCAAGCAAGAAGTAGTTTTCCAAAAGATGTATTCTCTGCCACTCCTCCCCTCAAACAAAAATGTACTGAAAAGAAATAAATGCATATTTGTGAGATTTAATATAAGTAGGAATGCCCCCTGTCTTTTAACAAGGATAAAGTTATTCTCAAAACTTACCTACATCCAGTTGAATGATTTAGAGCTTTATTATTTTAAATGTTAATAATTGCTGAACACACACACATAAAAATATATGTAAAAAATACACACACACTAGCCGGTTCGATTTTTTTTTTCAGACATTATTAATGAGTAAATTATGTTAAAAAAAACTAGATTAGACTTTTTTAATAATAAATGCAAAACTCTTTTTTTTTTTAAACTGCCTTTACATTAGGTGCCTATAAAATGTTGATATACTTTAAATATTATTTGGAGATATATATTCTTCGAAGCACACACACATGTGTATAGAATGGGGTTCCACGGAAATACTTTTTAGTTCTAGGGGTTTCACGGAAATACTTTTTAGTTCTAGGGGCTCACGGAAATACTTTTTAGTTCTAGGGTTCCAAGGAAATACTTTTTAGTTCTAGGGGTTCCACGGAAATACTTTTAGTTCTAGGGGTTCCACGGAAATACTTTTAGTTCTAGGGTTCCACGGAAATACTTTTTAGTTTTGGGGGTTCCACGGAAATACTTTTAGTTCTAGGGGTTCCAAGGAAATACTTTTTAGTTCTAGGGGTTCCAAGGAAATACTTTTTAGTTCTAGGGGTTTCACGGAAATACTTTTTAGTTCTAGGGGTTCCAAGGAAATACTTTTTAGTTCTAGGGGTTTCACGGAAATACTTTTAGTTCTAGGGGTTCCACGGAAATACTTTTTAGTTCTAGGGGTTCCACGGAAATACTTTTTAGTTCTAGGGGTTCCATGGAAATACTTTTTAGTTCTAGGGGCTCCACGAAAGCACCTCCAAACTCTAGGAGTTCCGTGAATAGAAAAAGTTTGAAGACCACTGCTGTAGTGCTATGGATAGCGCGCGTTGGAATTCTAATCCTAAGGTCATGGGCTCGAATCCCACCTGGGATGGCCTAATTTCTGAGAATGTGATTGCTTTTTTTCCTATACTATTTAATAAGAATAATTAAATTTAATTAATGAATAAATAGTAACAAACAAAACACACAAAATAGTCCAACACCCTATATAGAAAGGAAAATGGAAAATCGCTTTTTATTTTGTTGCTTAATATTGTGATTCTGTCATGTATATACACATTTATATTAATTGAAATTATTTAATAAAAAGTAACTAAAATAAAAATTTTCGTTGTTGACCTAAGTAAGAATTGACTTTTTTTTTTTAATATTGTTATATTTGTGTATCGCTATGATAACTTTGTATAAGTCTTTTTACTAATTTGTACTTCTGAAATCTAAATTCTTTTCATCGCAATTTTTTTTATACAAAACAGGCGTTTCAAATGCTGATGTCTTGCAAATGAAAGAATTTTTTTTAAATATATTTATCTAAATTTACGAAATCACGACGACGGATTTGTCTTACGATTGCAGACGCAGGGCCGGCTCTAGCAGTTTTGCCGCCCCGGACAAAAATGCAAAAATAAAAATAAAAAATAAAATTGCTCTCTAAAGCAAAAAATTATAATTAAAAAAGATAAAATGTTCACATAAATACACACATATAAAACTAGAGTAATTCTTGCGAACAAAAAGACAGCATAACAATATATATATATATATCTAAAGTCTTACAAAATAATTCGAAATTAAGGACTGTAACCCCCCGTTATTTAGACTCTTCCATATTAACAGTAAAGAGACTTTCGCGCCCTCGAGCGAACAGAACAATCTTCAGTGATGGCCAAGTTTCGGAACTGTAAGGGCGTATGAGCATGCGCTCCGATCCCTTTAAATTCTATGTCAACTGTTAGTTCTCTAGTTATGTATGTAAATGTGTTTGTTTTGTCTAATAAACGTGTTTTAATAACTAGTGGACTTATTAAAGAACCCCTTCCCCATCTGTCCCTTATCATCTGGCGCCCACCACGTCATAGGACATGATTAAACAAAACTAAACTCAGTGGCGCAACAGCCCATTAGGGCCAAGACTTACTGTGCCCATCTCAGTTTTCATTACCTTAGGCCGTAAGGTGCATGAGCAGATGTTCCCGTCAGGTGATCAATCTGTCGAGAAGGACATAATTACCTATTATTATTACAAACGAGTGAAATGTAAGAGAAGAAATCGCCCTTTTCAGCAGGCCAATTTATTCGAAAAAGAGTATACTGATGATAAGGATCTCACAGGCGTTTATTCAATTTTTACTATTAGCTCGCACTGTCTATATATGTATTTATTTACATATTTGTATATTTATTTATTTATCTCGGTGGAATTTTCAATCGTTAATAAAATACATTTTAAAGCTCTGAATTGAGCTGAAATTTTATATACAGGATCATTTTGGATGACAATACAATAATTTAATTATAATTAATAAAAATTAATTGATTAAAACTAATTATTTAAAGAATTACAAATACAGCCACTTTGGCGACTTAGCGACCGTTTTAGCGACTTGTGTCAAAACTTGAAAAGGTTTTTTCTCACGTGTTAAAGCATTCAGTTGGACTGAAATTTAAAGGACAATACGATACTTTAATGATAATTAAAAAAAACTAATTACCACGTAATGTTGTGATTCTGTCCTATGTATATACATATTTATGTTAATTATAACTATTTAATAAAAAATAGGTAAAATAAAATTTTTCTTTGTTGATCTAAGTAGGAATTGACTTAAAAATTATTTTTTTATATTACTTGTTTTAACTTATGGTAACTGCACTCAAAACCAAAATGAAACATCTCCTATGGCTCTCTATCTATCAGAAACTTACTACCACTTTTTCCGTTTCGATAGCTGACACCGGACATTGTATGGTGGAAGGAATGTCCGTTGTGCCCCTTCTCTTGGATAGTGCGAAAGTTAAATATGTGTAAACATATCAAATTTCATGATTTAACATATACTCGAGCCCTTCAACATATAAGAAAACTGATATTAAACATACAGAGTACAAATTAAGGAAATAAGATACGTTAAATGAAATGCCAAATTCACACTCAATAATATTTCAGAAAATATATCAAATTTTTTTGTAAAATATATTTATGTATGACATGATTTTAGAGTCAGAAACAGACTTAGTTTTTAACAAGGTCTTTGATCAAAGTTACACATCATCTGACGCAAGAGGCAGAGAGAGAGAAAGAATGCCACCGAATAATTTTAAGTGGGTTAAAGACTTAAAACATCGATCGCGGCGTCCATGAGTGCTCTTGAAAGTTAATGCTGACATATAGGGCGATCTGGAATTAGACATGTTTATTGACTAGGCCATATCTTCGGAAGAAATAAATGGGGCATTAGTTTGATACTTGAAGAGGTGAGGAGGTAATATAAAAGTGAATTACTAGATAGGGAATTTAATTTTTAATCTAATTTAATTATCCTTACATATATATGTATATATTTATCAAATTCGATCCAAATGCCGCCCCGGGCAGGAGTTCAGTTTGTCAGGCCCTAGAGCCGCTACTGGCAGACGGTGATCGCTTAATTCGAGTGTGAAAATTACAGCGGCAAAAAATACGACTTCGCTTGCATTATCTCGGTTGCAGGATCAATCCTAAGGTGTCGGGCCCCGCGTTCGAACAAGGTCATCTTGAAGGACCAGGCCGCGACAGAGTTTTGATGAGGTCGCGAAAGGAGGGAATGCTTTGCTAGTCGCAGTGGGTGTCAGGAATATAAAGCTTACGACATTTATTTCTTTTCAGGTCGTAGACTAATATTTCCACATTTATATTGATTATTTTTTATAATTCTCATTTGGAATATTTTTCAGATGAAAGTTATGTATAAATACGTTAGAAAGATGTCTAATATTTTCCAGGAAAAAGGGGTGAAATATCACTCGTGAAAGGCTCATAACAATGTAAGAAACATCTAAGTAAAAACTGACTCAATATAAAAAATTTTCAATCAGATAAAATAACAAAAGCAACATTTACTTGCAAAGAAAATATGAAAAGTAAAGCATTAGAGGCATATTAATAAAAAAAGAACATGTGAATTTAGCAACATTTTGCTGTAATTAATTAATCATAATAAAGGTTAAATGTATGCAAAAATATGTACAAATGCAAAATTCATGCAAAAATATATGCAAATAAAAAATGCAATTCATGTTAAAATATATACAAATATAGAAATGACACAAACAGTTTTAGATACCACAGAAATTATACAGCAAAAATAGATTCTAGATTATGCTTTAGGAATATATACATTAGAAAAAAATACTTTATTTGTAAATCTGGCAAAAGAAAAGAAGAAAAAAAAAAACTTTTCATAGAATATATCATTAATGAGGCAATGTACTGATTACTTTCAAGTTTTGAATCATTTGGATTTGTGCTGATATTATTCAAACCAATTTTTACATTATTTTTTTATGCGTTACAAATAAATACTACGCCTAGGTAAAAATATTTAAAAATCAAACAAATTTTTTTAAATTAAAAAAATAGTTCTTTACATTTAACATCCTTCGAATGCTAAAATCTTCATGAAAATGATTTAAACGAATAATGTAAATAAATAGAATTTTTCTTTAAGTAATAGTTATGTGAGAGAACTATTTTTAAACATGTGCATAAAATCTATTTTGAATTAAAAAAATGAAGTATAAAGAAGTACATGTACACTGAATAATATACCAATCGATGATTGAATATTTAAATAAATAAAACAGTGAAATATAAAAAGCAACATTGATCTAACTGGCCTTAAATTTCTTTATTTTTCGATTATCCTTGACTGTGAAAATTTCTTCATTGCGCTTTTTTGAATAATTATTTAAGCATATATTCCCGAATGTAATGAATATTTTTTAAAAAATATGAAAATGCAGGTGTGTTAAGGCCGTATCACACGTACACGTTTCAAGCAATTTTTCGTGCAATTTTTACTCAGTTGCCATAGCAACCGCTTTAGAACAATTTTTTGCTAGCTAGCTCAAAAAGTTGTTCCAAATAAAATTGCTTGAAATTCCAGCCAATGGGGTTCTTCGGCGCTCTACGTCATAAACAAGATGGCGGCACCGGTTTCGTCTAACACTTTAGATATGCCGTATAATATTTTAATGGTGTATAATATTTTAACAGCGTATAATATTTTAAATAGAATGGTGCTCTATTTTTAGTTGACACCCATCAACAATTGCGCAAGCGAAATGAAAGAAATAATTTTGGATGTTCATTTTCCGAAGCAGAAAAATCGGCGAAGAATTTTTCAAAGTGGAGATAGAGCGCGGCTGACGTCAGAGCGTGTCGTTTTGTTTACGGCAACCCTTCCCCCTCAGATTCGGCCAAAAATTGGACGAAAAAATTGCATGAAAAATATACGTGTGATACGGCCTTTACACTTTACACAAGATGAATGAGACATTCCACAACTCATATAATTCCAGATATGCTTCTGCTGTGCTTGAAAACAGATAATTGGCAATTCACTTTCGAAATTGATCTTTTTATTTGAATAAATATACATCTGCAATCGGAGCATCCGAATTTTATATTATGCACGCATAACCCGTAATGTACATTAAAATTTTATTCTCTTCTATTGAGAGATATCCTCTAATTTATTATTTAATACTTCCTTGTGAAATCCTTAATATCTACTTTAACATTAAATATCTCTCCTGAATAATTTGAAATTAAATTTTTCAGTGAAATAGTACCATATTTATCCGAAAAGCGCAATTATTTTTCAGCTTGCAAAATTTTTCCTGTATTACAAATTTAAACATACTTTTCTTAAGATTGAATAGCCATAACATGACGAACAGAATTAATAAAGCAAATTTCTTCAAAAACATTAACCGTATTAAAAATATTTAGCAATTCACTGAAATATGTTAATCAATATGTTATCTCATTCAAATAGGATGGACAGCCGGGAAAATGTAAGGATATGTATCTTATTTGATGAACAGTTGGGTACATAACAATAACGAGGCATTACTATAAAATGTGGGAGTCTTAGGTTATGTTATTAATAAAACTTTTAATATTTTTAAAATAAGGATTTGATCGATTAAAAAAATATATAAATTTAAACACTAATTTATATAGAATAACATATCTTAATTTACAAATAACTAGTGATGTTGGCATAAATGCATCAGTTTATTATACTAAGTTATCTTCAAAACTAAAAATAAATTCAATAATGACTCAAGAATAAAGTTATACAATAATATAAATATTCTACCTTTCTTTATATCCAATAGTATCACTGATGTTTTGTTCACTACATTTCATATATAAAAACACGTGGTAAGGTAAAGCACTATATCACAAGCTTTAATGGAAGACTGGTGAAGTGATGGTCAAACGCGGGGAAAATCGTCCCTCCTATGATCATGTGACTTGGTTTTGGGGGTTCTGTCGCAGCCTTCAGAATCAAGGTAGCCTTGGTTCAAAGACCTAATGTGCCTCTCCTTTAGAAATTTTCATATTTTGGCCAATACTCAACTTTGACGTTACAAACTCATCAACCTGAAAACAGTAAAAAATAAAACAATAAAAATGCAGATACGCCAAAAATTACTTTTTCCTCTATTTTGTTTTCCTAAATTGCAAGGCTATGATTAAACTGAAAACTTTAATTTTCCCAAATGCGTATTGAATTTAAACACTCCTCTATCTAAGGTAATGTTAACTGTTATGGATATTTTCGTAAGGCTAATTTCGCAAAAATTATTATTGAAACGCCTTTGTTACGCGTCGATCCACAGTACCGCTAAAAAGCAAAAACAGAAAAACATTATGTATTGTGGTATTGCTGGTTCTGCACGAATTTTGAAAACAAATGAAGGATGTGTATAAAGAATAGACATTTATGGACAATGGATCAATACACTGCGCACTACATTCTATTTTTCTTAAACTATGTTATGGTATCGGGACTTTTTTTGATTTTTCAATAACTATTCAAAATTCAGCTTGTTTTTATTCGATTTATTATAAGTTTTATTTTAAGGAATTCGTAAAAACTTTTGCTTGATTGATAGAATTTTATGTGACCTGCGGCTGCCCGCATGCGGTACACGCACTGCACACCTGCTAGGATCGGGCCTGCTTGGTTGTGCGCAGTTTGACCTGTTTAGCGCGATTTAATTAACTCGATTGCACACGTCAGGGGGTTAAATTGTTCAGCTACAGTAAAATGAATATATATTTAATAAGCAATTAAAATTATATATAGTCCTATTAAAATAGTATATTTTATAACGAAATAAAAATGCGTATATTCTACTGCTATCACTTTTATACTATATTTCTGTACAAACATCAAGGGGGCCTCAAAAAAATATCAGTATTCATAGAAGCATAAGTTTATTTCAAATAATACATTATAATAAACATAAATAAAAGAACAAGAAAAATTTAATGTTTAAGTCCTTCACTTGACATCTCTTCTCTGCTACTATCTTTCCTGTTTTGGGAGAAATTTTGATTTTATGTTATGAATTATTGTATGCCCATATACTGGCCGGACCACGAGTTTGACATCCCTGCACTACATCAACGCCTTTAAAAAATCATTGTGCTTTTAATATTGGTTACAAGCCAATTCCTAAATTAAAGAAATTTTAATTTCTTTGCTTTAGAATTGTGAGTACTTACGTATTATACCATCGATCAATCTCGCCAAATAGGAATATAATGCCAATTCAAGAGACTTCGTCAAATGCTGTCATCTTCGTATTATTTACCTTTTAACTGTCGTGCTCGAGATAATCTCGGGCATGGTTCTCGTGCTTCAAAATGTCACGCCCGAGTATTATACAGGGTAATTTTTTTGGTAATTTAGTATGGGTAGTGTAGACCGCTGTGTGTGTGTGAGAGAGAGAGATCAAGAAATATCAGGGTTGATATTATCAGAAACACAGTTAAAAGGTTAATATTAACCTGTTTCAACAAGTGTGAGGACAGGTTTCCCAATATTGTCTGAATATTGCGGCATTTGGTAGCGTCTTTTGATTTGGCGAAATTAGTCGACGGTATAATACGTACCTAATTTTGTGATAGAATTAATAGAATGATACTGTATTGAATCATCCTTTTATTATCACACAAGCCGTTATATTTTAAGGCGATATGGTACCATCTTTAAAATTTTTTTTATTTTTAATATTTGATATTTGGTTTTAATTGTATTTTATAAAGGTTAATATTTAATAATAATTCCATACAAAAAAATTTTAATTTGTTACTAAAATGTTTGTAAATTTAAAGTTTTTAAATTTTTTAAACATTTTTTAAACTAAGGCTTTTTAAATATGTTTCTTTTCTTTCAAAAAATTTTTTCCAAGTACCTTATAATATACTACATAAAACTGTGCATGGGTTTATTTCTGCTACTGCTCTTTAATTTTTTATTAATTTTTTTATAGTTAAACTTACAAAAATTCTCGAAAAAACATTAATTTTGATTTTGAAATTTTTTAGAAAAAGTACTAAACATGTTAGAGCTAATTCAATGCACAGTTTTACAAAACATACATTTCAGAACATGTATAAAAAGTTTCAAACCCTTACTTCAATTATCAAAAAAGCCTTAGGGTTTTGAATAACAGTGAATGTACAAAAATTCAACATGGAGAAAAATGAGTTTAAAGTTTTCATTTCTTAAATAGCATGATAAAAATTCCTCCAATAATCTGAAACTTGTATGTAATGCTAATTAGTTTGTTTCAAACTGCTTACTACAAATTTTTAAAAATTTACAAGAATAAAAGAATATACTTGTATAATGAATATATAAACAAAAGGTCAATATTTCATAAAACATTAGCTTAACAATTTTAAAAATTACACACACATTTTAGAGTTTATTTCATGCGCAGTTCTATACTACTATAATAAACAACATGTACACAAATATTCATACTCTTTTTTTCCATAATTTTAAGAGCCTGAATATATTCACAAAATCCATAGGCTCTTCCAAAATTTACTCGTAAAGAAGCATTTTTGCAAGTATTACATAAAAAGATTTGTTAATGCATTTTTATCAATAATGACGTATGTTGGAGATCTGGATATACCAGTATATTTTTCATCCAAACGAGAAAAAGTATTGCATTCTTCTTCAAGTTTTGCACACCTCAAGTTAGTGTTTTGAGAAACTTCTGAACTTGTCTTAGCATCTGAAAACCACCTCTTCAAAGCTTTCGTTGTGGCAGAATTTTTAGTACGTTTTTTAGGCCTAGGGATTTTAACTTTTGGAGAAATAACCAAATTCCTTGTCGTAAAACCTTTTCTTACTCTTCAGAACACAGAGTACAAAAATATAGTTAAATTTGTAGGGACAGAACTTCAAAGAAAACGCAGTAGAATAACTCTCATATAATCAAAACAAAACAATTATTTCATTTCAGCTTAAACACTCATCAGCGTGGAGTAAAAAATTATTTCCTTATTTATCAAGCTCTTTTCTAGCAGGCGATCTGAAAAGTGGGCGTGGCAGCTTTTTTTTAGTCTACTGACATGCAGCAAAAATGGATAAATAACTGAAAAAAAAATATAGATACAACTCTGAAATTTTGCAGACACATTAGAAGGATTAAAAGCATCATATAAGCCAATATAAAAAAAATCGATAGTTTGATAATTTTTAGGGTACCATATCGCCTTAACCTCGCCACAATTGAACGGTGTGAAATTCAGCTTGGAATAAAAAAATTGTTTTGATTGCGAATCCGTGCTAGCTCAAGTGTTTTGAAAAGAGAACAAAGGAATGGCGATAAAAAAACTAGCTGATGTTTAGATTTGAAGGAGAAATAAAACAAGAAATGCAGTTTGTTTACCTGAGTTGATCGAGTGTAAAATGATTTAATATAAGCGAGATTTAAGCAAAAAAAAAAACAGTGCATTTAAGATAGTAGAATCGCATCCGGTTGATTGTTTTTGCGATCTATAATAATAATAAGTAGTAGTTTTTTTAAAAAAAAAAGAACAAAGGCACACATTTAGCTTTTTATTTTGTTTTATTTTATGTATCTAGACATTGGAATGTTTTCTCACGTGCATCCTCAAAATGTTTAGTATTCTCATCGGATTTCTCTCTCCTTCCTTTTTTTTCAATTTTTTAAGGGTTGAAATCTATACGTACTGTTTGTGAAAAGAAGGAGGGAAAAACACCTGAAAGATATTTTTCATCAAAAGATATAAACGCATTTATTTTTCAGAGAGCATTATAGGGGCATTTCAAAAACTGACGAATGTTTTCTTTTAAAAAATAATGTTTTATGAATTTGTTGTGATAAATACTAACTAATCCTTAAAATTATCTCTCCGTCTAATTGCTATGTATTCTTAAAATTTACAGTCAGCATTTTTTACAGTAAATCCCATGACAAATAATTTAATAATTTTAAAATAAATGCACAAATCATGGTTTTTTCCTTTCTTTCAGATGTTCAATAACTACAAAAAAAGTGAATTTAAAATTTAAGACCCCCACACACACTCCAAAGTTTAATACTTTTGAAAAAAGCATACATATTTTTGAAAAATATTTATGCCATTGAAGTCAATTTTAACACCTTCAATATAAGAGAGGAATTAACAAGGAAAAGTCATTCTTCTAAGGTAACCCATTAATGGCAAAACGATTGGTGAGCTATTGAACACTGCTCATATTTCAAAGCAGTTATGGTTAGTTTACATAGTTTTTGATTCAAAGCTAATTTGAAATAGAGCTTTATGTGATTCCCTTAAACAATGTTTGACAAGCAGGATTTGGCTTCAGCGAAAACTACTAATTATAATGTTTAGACATTGGATAATGGTTACGGACCACACAGATAATGTACCTGGCCCAGTACTTTCGCTGAATGACACTATTGAATTATTTTTTTAAAATGGCAAAATACTGGTGATTAAATAATGAAAGTTTCTCCTAATGAAAAGCCATTCCAATAACACATGCAATAATAATAATAATTTACCTCGGAAATGTACTAACTGAAAATAGTCAATTATTAAACATCAACTCTACCTTGGCCTCCCTACGTTCACAGAAAAAATATTATCTAGAAGAAATCAACAACAGATATGAGCAGGGGCGTCTTAAGGCATGGGCCAACTGGGCCGGGCCCAGGACCTAAGCCACAATGGGGGTCTCTCTTGCTCTGACTCAGCCGTAATAAAATCATGATTCGAATAATTTCAATGGTCAAATGCTATTTCCGGTTGTATTCTTCGAAAAATTTGGAATTTCGGACGATATGTCTACTAGCTACATGTGATGACCGTCGACCATACATAGGACTAGTCCAGGGGTGGCGAACCTTTATGGATCAACATGCCATTTTTTCTAAAGAAGTGTTTAATGAGGTATGGACGTGACGTCAAATAATTTTTACTTTTGATTATTGGAAAATAATAAAAATAAATGATAACAACACAAAACTATTTATTAAGAAAAAATACCTTATACTTTTGCACAGTATAGCTGTAAATGTTTTAGTTATACGTGTAATTCAAATTAAAGTAAACATTTGTGTGACTTCCGTTGTTGCAGATTGGATGACACAATAACTTTTATTAGGATTTTAATATGTTACTTTTAGTAGAATGCATGCTGAATTGGAGTCATCTGCCAAACGGTTTCTGTTCAATTAATTATTTTTGCCGTGGTTCACTTTTTTGACAAAAGGATTTGTGGTTTGTTTCAAAATGCCCTTTTACAGACAATGCTCTGAATACCACTATTCCAGAGCATAAAATTCACACCGCTTTGTTGCCTTAATTAATGATGTCATATTTCTAGATTCACCAAATTAGAAATTCTCTGTTACACTTACTAACTTGTACTTTTTGTTCTTTTGCTGAACCAGCCATGCTAAATAACAGTTAAAAATCGTAAACAAAACACAAATGAACTTTAAAATACAGTTGTGTCAATGAAACTGACAAGGATATGCGTTGACAAACTTTGCATCACAAGCAATTGTAGTCCACGGCGTAATTAAGGCCAGACAATAACAAACGAGTGAGCTCCCCGCCGTCCTGCGACCGACGATCACTTACTCTTGTTCGTAATACTTCACAGTGAACTTTGTTATTTTGAAATAAAATGCAAACCATTCTGATCGCTGGCGTGCCCAAAGTATTGTGTCACGTGCCCCACTGGTTCGCCATCCCTGCACTAGGACAACCACTATCATTACTCATTCAGTCAAAAGGCGGCAGTCAGTAGAGCCGGTTTGTACGTTTCTGTCATACACATTTATTTGTTTTGGGTTATTGTTTGTAAGAGTATTTGACAAAGTATACTACCTATGTCTACTTTTATGGGTCATGGGGGCTACCTTTGTGTAGGGGACCTAGGGTCTACTTTTGCTTGAGGGCCAAGAGTATACCTTTGTGTAGGGGCCCAGGGCCTCAAGAAGTCTTAAGATGTCCCTGGATATGAGTTTATTCTTTTTTCTTCAGACAACGATAAATTTAAGACCATTTGGACTAATGAAAAATGTATGATTAAAAGAATAACTCGTATGAACATAGTTCATTATTGAAATTAGTTTATAAATTTCACGAATTCTGAAGATTTTAAATTAAGCGCAAAACACACAAAAACAAATTTTTGTGATATAAAAACAATTAAAATTTCAAGTAGAGATCTCTGAGAGTATGAAAAGTTCAAAGTTGGCATTTAGTAGCTCAATCGATAAATGCTTGATTTAAAAGGCATTTTAAGTATGATTTCAAGTAGTAAGAATTTGTATCTTTGAGCTTTTCATCTGATAAAAGAATTACTTTTAAAAAAATCAGAAAGTAAGAGCGTTTTTAAGTATAATTTATCTCTCATGTTTCATTATAGAATCAAGAGTGTTTTTTTTAACTTTATTTTTTTTTATATAAAATTAGAACGACACATTATGTATTTACAAGAAATATTTTTCTTCCCAGCTAAAATGATTTTTTATAAAACAAGCATTATCCTTCATTTTTTTTAAGACTTAGAATCTTAATATTCCAGATTAGAAACAGAGTCATAAGATAAAATAATAAATGTAATGCAATAAAACATATGCAATATAAAGTAGAATATAATTATTTAGAGGCGTAAATGTGGGACAAATAAGCATATAGTTTGAAGAAAAAAATTGAGCACAAATACTCTAAATTAAAATTAATTATTAATAACAAATACTATCACTGGTGTAGCTTGTTCTGAGTGGGCCCCCGTATTAAAACTCTTTCGGGGTCTTATTTTTGAAAAGAATGCTCTCTTAGTGTTCCTGTAGTTATATACATGTTGGGGCCCCTGTAACTTGGGGTATCATTGATGCAACTGATACGGCGGAAGCTATACCCCTGCGTACTATATACATAGGATTATAATCAATCGAATAAAAATCAAGAGATTTTTTGGGGGGAGGGGTCCGGACCCGAGGACCTCTTCCCTAGTGGGCGTCACTGATGCAATGCTTTAAGTACAAGAGAGTATCCATAAAAAAGCATTCAAAACAAAAAAGCTAAATTTTTTTAACGCTAAAACATGTATTACGATATTCTGGCTTTACTTGCATTTACAAAATCGCTTTATATAATAATTCTATAAGAAAATCTCAAAAGCAGAAAATTTTAGTTTAATGTCAAATTTGTGGTGTAAGTTATGATTTGAATTTTAAAAGAATCCCTGATTCGAAAACGTTTCTGCAATTTTGAAACAAGATACTCTGATAAAAGTTGGATATCAGTTTCTTAAAAATATAAATCTTCTGTTTTTCATTTCGAAACAATAACAAAGTCGAAAAACAATGCGTAACCGCAGAAATTGCTCTGTTTTTCTTAATATCAATTTGTTTTAGATAATTTTGAGCCATTATCAAGAAACGTGAACGAAGCGTGAATTATTGTCACACTCTCTCGATTTCACGCCCCATATATCAAGTGAAGACATTATTCCATTTAAAGAGCAGTTATTTAAACTCTATTTCCTCATCTTAAATGGAATATTTCTTGCCTCGAAACCCACAAATACGACTATAATTACTAGCCTACAAAAATATGTTTCATATATAATTTGCACTTTTATAAAAGTGATTTGAGATAACAAGGGGTATTCGAAAAGTTTTTGTTATTACAAATATTTTGTGTAAATGTTCTGTTTATTTTTGAAATAAATAAAATAATCGGTATTTATTACAAGAAGTCCGAATTCGAGAGGGAGAAACCGCTAAAAATTTTATCTCGTACAGTAACATTTAGTGTTTTTTTTTTAAAGTATTCTACCTAAATTATATTAGAACGAGAACAAAATACAAAATGATAATGGAAAAGAAATATATAAAAAATATTCATACGTATTTTATCTGTTTAAGAGCGTGTAAAATTAAAGATTTCATTTTTCTAAAAAAAAAAATCAATCAAAACGTAACTGAATCATTGCATATAAAAGCCTCATTTATGAATGTTATAATGTAACATAAATAAAAAAAATTTTTTGTGAGAATGTTTTTTTGTAGTAAAAGAATCAAATATTTTGAGCTTTTAACTTTTAGGAGGATAGCAAAAAATATTTCTCTTATATAAGAAAAGTTTTTCGCGATGCTGTAACACGTAAATTTATTACGTACTATTGAACAATGCCAACGTTCAAGATAACTCAACAAGTTGGCAACCCTGATTTCACATGTATTGTACGTACTGAATTGGCAACCCTGGGCTTCGTTTCATATAATGTCACCAATACGTTTTTAGTAGTATCTTATTGCAAGCTCTCGCAAAAATTGCGGCCGCGGTAGCCTAGTGGTCTTGTCCTACGTCTCATGAGTTCGAGCCTAGTACCCCTGAAGGTCTGCTGTGCAGAATGGGCTGACGCACATTAAATACGTCTAGGTTCAAACGTCCTCCCGTTGGTTTGGTGGGGTAGTTAGGAGAGGGGGAGAGTGCCAGTTCAGGTGCCGTCCTCGTCATTTGACTATGGTTCAAAATTACGAGGTTCGTCGCCAAAAGCCCTCGTGTAGCTCAATAGTGCGACGTTCATATTTACTCCCTTACTCGCAAAAAAATATCGCTGCGATTGCCTGGACAGGAATTGTCGCCTTAGAAGAAAGGCGATGTCTCATACGAAGACATTAACAATCAATGGAACTAAATACTCAACTTTCCAGGAAGCTGCAGGTTTATCAAAATCTGAGGACTTTATCTACGAACTGTTGAACGATGCAGCTTCAATGAGGAATTTAACTGAAACGCAGTGCTAAGAACGAATTTTGCGAAAAAAAAAAAGAACAAATAAATAGAACTACATAATACATGTAAATTACAGTTTTACAATTTGAGCAATGAGCATAAGCAGTTGTATAGTTAGTACAATAGGGGTGGTCTGGTGATAAACGAACAGAAGGTAACACCTAGCTAATAATTACCAAAGAAATTTTTTTCATTCATTATATATATTCTATATTAAAGGTCATTAAAAATATTGTTGCATTTCTTCTCTTACAATTGTAAGCATTAGAATAAAGAAATGTCGTTAACTCGGAAAAAAATTTAATATGAATTAGTACGTATTGTTTTTGAAAATAACTGAAATAAATGCAAAAATAATGCAAGTCAGTGGCGTTTACAGAGTTCTTTTTTGAAAGGGAGGCATATTAAAAAAAAAGAAAGAAATTCATAGACGAAAGCTCCGAAGTGAAATTTTTATGCTAAAAAAAAAAAGAAAAATTTGGAGGGGGGAGGAAACCCTCAACCCCTCTCTTTGTATACATCACTAATGCTAACAATATGTAAACTGTATATGTGGCACGCACTTGATGAAGAATACAAAAGTACAATTAATCTAAAAGTATATTGTAAGTCAATATGGAAAAATGTTTCAATGCATTTAAAAATAAATGCAACGTGCATTTTTTTACCCTATCTTTTTTAAAAAGCACAAATTTTTTTCTTCACCTGAAGTCTCAACTGATTTTAATTCATATTATTGATTGACCGAATATTCGAAATTGATTAAAAGATGTAAATCACAAAAATACTATCGTACATTTAAAAATTTGTTTCATAATTTTACACTAGATGGCAGCTTGAGTCAAATGTGTATAATATTCTGTTGAAATATGTATGACAAATCAATAAGTCCAAACTTCATATTTCGATGTATTTAAAAATTAAAAGCTTAATACAGAAATGGAAGAACAAAAAGATATTGAATGTCAAATAAGAAAGAAAACCAATCTTTAAGAAATATCATGTTAAACATTTTTCTTGTTTTTAAGGACATATTACATCTTTCATGTGTTCTATAATTTGAACAAATAGAACAGTTAATACTTCTAATCATTCGAACCTTATACAGTCCATATCAACTCATGATTATGTAAATTAATATTCAAATTAGCCCATTAAAAGATATTACACACCAATTCAACAAAACTATATACAGTTTTTTTTCCTTTGCAAGACTCAGTAATATGCAGTCGGACGGACCTCCATATAACGAAGTCGCTAAATCCCGAAAAAAAGTTCGTTATATGGAAAATTCGTTATGTAGACGTTCATCTTTCAATATACTTTATAAATCACATAAAACAAATTTTAAATTCATAAACACTATATATTGAAAAAAGTAATTATTCACACCTTTTTTAAATTAATATATGTTTATTTTATGTATCTTACCCATCAAAAGAAAAAAAAGAGAGAAAAACTGCAAGGTAAAAAAGAAAAAAGAATGTCGAAGAATGCACTGCATTTTCAATATTAAGAAAATAATTTTACATTAAAATTACTGAATTTTAAAGACATTTTCTAATTTAAAGGATACAAGTAATATTAAACATACATTTTTTTTTTAATTTTATAGCTAGAACGAGGGGACACGAGACAACTCCATTGAGAGTGGAAGGGGATATCGAAGATATTTCTGGTAAACTGGACAATGGGGGTTAAAGTTTGCACTTCTTAGATGAAACGTTCAGATATCTATTGCTCTCGTCGAGTTAGGATCTAATAAAACTAGTTCAAGATTTATGACCACCATAAAAAGTGTTAAAGAGAGAATAACTTGAAATGTTCAGAAATACTTTAAAAATGGGGAGGAAAAAAATTGAACCAGAAAAGAAAAATTTCGCTATAGAGAAAAATAGAAAAATAGAAAATGCACTTCTCTATAGATATGTTTTACGAAGAAAATCGTGAAATGTTCAAGGTTCATAGAAAAAGTTCGCAATATAGAAGTTCGTTATATAGAGGTTCGACTATATAGTATTTGTGATAAATATTAAGGAAAATTGGAGCACGTATCTAAACCACTCAGTGGCGGACACAAGAGGAGAATCCGACCCTCCCCGAAAGCCCTTGATTTTTTTTCGATTTATTATAAATCCTATGTATATAGTATGTGAAATTTAATTAAGTATTTGTTATTAATAATTAATTTTATTAATTATTGTTAATTATTTATTAAATAATTCAATTTTTACTGTTTTTGGTTCCCAAATCGACAAAATCGAAAGAATATGTTGGTGGCGTTTGGAGAAGGATACGAGAATAGCGGACTTCCGACCCTGAACCCCCACCTCCCTTGAAAAATTCCTGTATGCGCCACTGAAAACACTTATCACAAAATTACCTTTCAGATAAATAAAAGTAATATCTGTTGAAATGATGGTTACCTGATTACGAAATACGGAATTTGTGATCTGATAGCTTCTGAAACGGAGATGGGTCTATCCTGGCTTTACAAGTCTTTTAAACGAGCTAAAGGAGAGACTTGACCATATCAACAAAACAATGAAAAATGAACAAAATTTGAATTTTAAAAAAGTATGATATAGAAACGGAGAGGTTAATTTTTATTTTGAAATAGGTAAATATAATTGGTTCAGTAAAATTTGCTAGGTGTAGATTTAATTTTAATGCTTGTAATTTTGAATGGCATTGTTACTTCTTGGTTTCTCCTGTTTGACTACTACACCTTAAAGAAAGAAAATCGTAAGAGAAATTAATGTAAATAACCTTACTTATATTCTTAAAAAATACAAAAAACCATAAAAAACTTAAAAAAAAAAAAAAAACATAATTTCCAGCCTAAATTTATTTAAAATATACATTTTAACTCATAACAAATTATAGCATTCTTTTAACGGATTCTACGACACAGTTTTTATCGCTATACACATAACTCCTAGATGGCGTTTGCTGTTGAAAGGGCATTAAGGTTTTAAATTGGGGCCCCATAAACGTTAAGGGGGATGGAATTCCAGACGAAATTTCCCTTTTGTTGGGGGGTGTTTCGGCACTGCCCCATGGTCCGTTTGGCCCAAAGCTTCGTGTGCTGAACAGTGCGTAATTATCCAATCAATCAATCAATCTACTTCTCTAGATTTCCCGGGTACGTAATAAATATAGGCACATTTTATCCTTTTCCATAAAATGTGAAACTCGATAACAAAAGGGGTTGGGGAAGGTGTCTCAGTTGTAAAACTGGAAAAATGTGGTTTTTTTTGACCTAATTTTTCCTTTTTTTTTTGAAGTGAATATATAATATTAACGGACGTTCAGCTATACAGTTTGGCCGGACCACATTTGAACAGGTCAAATTGATGGGCACCTACTTTATACAAACCACACCACGATTCATTACAATGCGTGCACCTGCCTACCAGGCCTCTTTTGAAAGCTGAATGGTCAAGCTATCCCATAGATCCATGGTACCAGATCCTTTTTTTTATGGGAAATTAATTTATCACCCTGCCTAGAAAATTACCCCATTTTTGTGAATACTGAAGATAACTAAACAGTTGAAATTTTTCCCTTAAAAATAAGCTATTTAGGAAAAACGGGCAATTTTTAAAGAGTTGAAAAATTAAGGTAGTCAGCTTCATTTAATTTTAAGAGGATAATATTAATAATAATGATAAAAAGCAAATATAGACCAGAGAAACTTCTAATGTAGTGAAAGTAATGCGATTCTACCAAGCATCTGTCTCAAAATTTAATATTCACAAGCAATCAGTGTAATGATAATAATTTTAATTGCTTTCATAAATATATTTGATAGATTATTTGATTTAAAAAATTCTCTGTATGCATTAATTTATCGGGTTAAAATTAACTCATCTGAACAGTGGCGTAACGAAGAATATTAGGGGCGGTGGTGTTATAGATAAGAAAAATGTCCCGTATTTTAACTATTAGATTTACAAACTTGGGAAACGTATTTCATCTGTTTTGCTGGAGATGGTTGGAGGGGGGCATTATAGACAAAATACCTTATTTTTTTTGAATAGTTTACAGACTTTTAAATTTGGGGAAACATATTTCTTCTGTTTTTTAAAAGCCCAAAACGAAATTTTTGGGAAAACCACCTAAAAGGGAGTTTGCGTGGGATTACGGGGGAAGGGGACATATAGATACAAAAAATTTCTTTTTCGAACACATAATGTTACAGACTTGGAATTCGGCAAGCATGTTTCATTAAATGAGTAGAGACCCGCTAAAAATAGTGTTTGAGGAAATGGACTACGAGGGGGGGGTACACGAGTGTAAATGATAAATATGCTTTTGTTTTAGAAATTCAAGTCTTGTCTTTTTTAAATCAAGAGGCGAGCGTAGTAAGAACATTTTTCAACATATTCGAAGTCCTAATGCTAGGACTTAGTTAACAATAACCTTAAAAAAGAAAAGAATGCACATTCTTATAACTTATAATGTTATGAAACAGCAAGCGAAGTGGGCGGGTAACGGTTAATTATACATTTCAGGAACAGCTGGATTAAGATGTTCAATCAGACAATAATACAATATACAGCAATCGATTCAATGTAAATGAATTAGAACAGGAATATCGTTGCCACTATTTTCCACTGAAATATTCATCACATCTTTTTAAACTATTTAACTGAAATGACTGCTTAGGCACAACTGTGACGTCTCTCGCGTCTTTCTGATTAACATGACTCCTATGTTCTTTGACGGCCACGATTAATGGCAAAACCTTTCCAACCCACACCAAGAAGAGAAACGATCGAATATAAATGAGATATACTATAAAGGATAGCGCGGCAAAACCAGATAGAGCATGCATAGTATACATAGCGTAGCAGGCTCAGAGGTTGTAGTGTGAATCATTCTGATCAATAGCGTGATAAAGCTTAGTGCGAAATCTTGCCATCAAGAATTAACAGTCCGATAGTTTTGGAAAGAATAGAAGCTCAGGATAAAGAAGTTGAACCTTCGTTAATAAAGTTTTATAGATACCATTATTTGTGTAAAGGAACCAGGACTGAGAAAGGTAATATTAGATATAAGTAATTAGATGCATAGGATTATTAACTATAATTGAGATAAAGGATTCAGTTATGCGGATCTGGATTTAAATACGTGTGATTTAATTCGGGCTTGACTCTCACTTTAATTAATAATTGTCAAAAATTAGAATTTAAGTATTATAAGCTACTCTTAATAAAGTTGTATTAAGAATGTGTCTCTCACCATTTTGATAATCCCACACCTCTAGCTTTTCACATGGAACCGGCAAGACATGGTCATCATAGGATTTGGCTATGTCTCAATGGCGCCCGAACGTATTTAATTTCAAGTTAGGTAAATGTAGGTGGAAATACAATTCTACCTGAAATGTACTTTTCAGGGTCAGAGAATGTTGCTGAGTTTATCGAGTGCATCGATAACAATATTCAGTTACTTGAACCTGGCAATCTGGGTCATGTGCTTACTTTAAAAAGTCATCTCAGGGGAAGGGCTCAAGATTGGTATTCGATATTTGGGTCGTTGTTAGTACAAAATACAGCCATGATTTTGCGCAGCCCAAAGCTGAATTAGCGAAGGCTTTCCCGCGTGATCAAAAAATACCAAAAAAAAGAACTACAGTCGGAGTTTTATGCATCACTATCAGGGAAGAAATCAGGAGGCGACTGATTTCGTTTATAGATTACTAAAAATAGAGAGAAGTTTAGAATTAGGAATGTCCCAAGCAGACTTAGTGGATCATATTTTAGTTCGACTCGAACCACAGGTACAGGACTACGTGGAAGTTAGAAATCCACAAAATACGATACAACTTTTAGAAGTCCTGGCTAAATTCGAAGAGAGATATTCTGCAAATTACAAAGTGCTATCAGAACCATAATATAGAAAGACGAGGTCAAATACGCATAGGATGCCTAATTTTGAAGCTAATGGTAGAAACTGGAGTGGAATTCGGAAATAAGGAGTAGACCAAATAACAGAAAATGAGTTTTACGAGAATAGCCGTCAAAATAATAGAGGTTCGAGAGAATAGGCTTAATAATACTACCAAAGATTCAGCAATAGTTACCTATTTCTGAAATGAGCGAAATGATAATTTTAATAGAGGGACCGTAGAAATAAGGGTTCGAGTGATAATTTCCAATCGAGTGCGATAGGACGCAAAAGGGGATGATTGGGGATTGTAAGCAGTTAATGATCAACCCTCAAGAGGTGTCGACAAAGTAGGTATTACCAGACTTTCTCCGATATGTATAGCACCCGTAGAACTTCCCCATGTACCTATATTATTAACAACACATTTTGAAAGCGCTATGGGACACCGGAGCAGATAAATCTTTATATCGGAAGAAGTATATAGAAAATATTTTTCTATAAACAAATAAAAAATCGCGAGCCCAGGTAATAACAGCACAGGGTGCGAAATGCCAAAACATGGGGATTGTAGAATTAAAAATTCACATCAGACAATTCGAAAGAAATTGACATTTCATAAAATTGAAAGATTTAGAATTCATGTATTCTGGGTATCGATTTCATAAAAGGGTTAAATCGTATTAGATTTGATCAAAATCGTTAAAAATTCAAAGGCCATACTGGTTGAAGATAATAAGGTAAAATAAAGGGAAATTACACGCTAATGGGTCAGAAATGAAGTTAAACATGGTGACTACACTTTACCGAAAACCATGGAATAATATAATTGGTGATAAAATTAATTGTGCCATAATCAAAGATTTGGTACTTACTGGCGGGAACAATTAATAGAGAAACAGAAAATGACCCAGAATTAGTCATATATATAGATATTTAGAAAACCCGAAGATAGCTCGGTTAATGCAACGATATGTGAGAATTGGTCCCTACTGATTTCCGCTTAATTGAAGGGATTGTTATTTTATGCGAAACACGCAACGTCAATAGGTGAAATGCGTGTATACATTCCGCAAAAATCTCTTGGCGAATGAAATAATGAGAGAATTTCATGACAAGCCAATAAGTGGACACGTCGGCAGATTTAAACGTATCATGTACCTGGACGTTTGTTACCCCGTACATGAAATTTATTGATCAATATGTCTCTACATGCCATATGTGCCAAGTTAATAACTATAAAACGCGCTACCAGCTGGTCGGTTAAATCCAATTATATCAAATTATCCGAATGAGATAGTGACGTTAGATTTATTAGGCCCGTATCCGATATCGAGAATAAGACGTAACTGGCTATATTTTAGTATTAACTGATCATTTCCAGCAAATGGGCTGAAATTATACCTCTTAAAAGGCCCTTATCTCCCTGCATGTAATAGCGGATATTTTTTTTGATAACTTTATATCGCGTTATGGAGCCCAAATAAAATTAATAAGTGATAATGGTCCCCAATTTATATCCGGAGATTTTGAGCACTTAAGGAAAGATTAGCATAAGGCATGTGAAGACTGCTGCATATCGACCACAAGCAAATGGACTGAAAGAGTTAATCGAGATATAGTGCAAACATTGCAAATTACGTTAATGATCAAACATGGGATACTTGGGATCTAATTTACGTGAGTTTGCTTACGCTTATCTTCCGTACGGCGGTGAATGAAACAACAGGAAAAAACACGCTGAGTTATATTTTTTAGGTCGAAAATTGATTACACCATTTCAAAAACTAGTTATGATAGTGAAAGTTTTAAATTCAAAATTCAAGATATACAGAAAGCTTTTAAAGAAGCTAGACCTGGTACGAAAAATTAAAACAGGAAAGGTGGAAAATATTATAATAGACGGTTGACATAAAATAAAGGTAAATGATTGGGTTTATTGAAACACACCCCTGTAAGTTCAGCCGCTAACAAAGTATGTGCTAAATTTAAAACAAAAATTTGAGGGACCTTTATAGAGTCCTAGAAGTTAGGAACCTTAATAATATTGTAATATGGAAATCGGGAAAAAGATTAACAGTTAACGTAGATCAAATAAGAATATATCGTCATAGGAATGTGACGAGGTCGAAGTAGGAACAGGTATCCCAAATAGTATAAGATCAAGTTAGAAACTAGTACTGGAAAAAGTGTACACCAAGGATTAAATGAGTCACAATATGGGAAAGAAAAATATGCGGTGAAACGTAGGTTAGAGGCAAAAGGATTGGTAACCAATCAAACCATATAAAAATACAGAGAGGACCCATAAAAACAAATCACTGGTCAGGATCACTACCTAGTCTTGTACAGGGAATGAAAATAAAAATAAAAAGGTTTAAATATCACCAAGGTATAAAAAAAGATCAGGTGTAATGGGGACATCAAGTGACTACAAAGGAAGTGGCAAAAGAAAGGTGAATAATAATTATAATAATAAAAGACAAATGTCATCTAGTACTATTTCCAGAGATAGAAAAAAAGAGCATAAGATAATCAACTGAAGTTCCATTTGAAAGACTTATAATCTAAGGCCACGACGGAGAACAGAAGAACCACGACCAGCCAAGAACAAAATTGGGAAGGCAAGGAAAGGACGACAAGGAAAGTACAGGCCTTACAACAAGAAATTCCAGTGCAAACAGGGAATGAAGAGTGATGACACCTCATCGTTGAATGTGAACGTGGGAGACCGAATATAAAAATCAGGTTGTATTGTTTCATTTTTTTATGATCTTCCAACAAGTGGTCGGAAGAATTATTGCAAAGAAGGAAGTCTCGGGCGGTGCTTAAAAGTTATAAGCCAAGTCAAACACTACAATGAGTGTTCATTTAATTTTGGAACTTTTGACTTGTTAAAAATTTTTTCTGAAAAAAAACATTTGTATCTACACATTTGTTTACTTCGATGTATGACTTCGTGAGATGCGAAAATTCCTTTGGTTATTTGTTATAATGGTTTATTGAAAAATGTTTTGTAATTGTATAATATGTGTATATATATATGTTGTTGTATTGTTACGTATTATGAGGCATCTGGTTCAGGGAAACGCGGCGTAGTCAGGCACTAACAATAATAAAAACGAGCTGCGCGGCTCATTGGGAGTTTTGTTGAAACCAGATGTAGGGATGGAGATAAAAATTTATTGTGATATATAAATAAATTATGTAAAATTGATTAATATTATGGAAATAGATACTCAAATAGTTTCATTTCAGGGAGACTGACCCTGAAAATCTTGAAAAGTATAACTTCAAAGTGTTTCCAGGCTGTTAAGAAAGGGAGCAGAAGTAACAGCTCCATATGAAGTGTTAGATTGGGTCTGCGCACCCAGAATGGTAGTTTTTAAGTGTATAAATATTTTAAGTAACGAATTGTAAAAGTGAGAGTGGGCACAAATTAAACAGTAATTATTAATGTTGGCCTAGTTATTGGAGTAAAATTTATTGTCACGAGTTTAAAATTAAATTGAATATTAAAATTTAAGATTAAAATTGCAATGAAAATTAAAGTCAAGATAGATATTGAATTATAAAAGTTAAAAATTTAAGATTAAAAATTTCAATGAAAATTAAAGTCAAGATAGATATTGAAATTATAAAAGTTAAAATGAAGATTTAAGATTAAAATTTAAATAAAACTCAGAAAGCGAAGAAATTTAGGAATAGAGATTTAGATTACGTAATTTATTAAGGGCATTGAGAACCCCAGTAAATCACGTTTTTCTTCTTGAGGGGTTAGACGTTCTCGCGCCTCTGATTAACAACATAATCCCTATGTTCTTTTTGACGGCCACGATTAATGGCAAAACCTTTCCAACCCAATACCAAGAAGAGAAACGGATCGAATATGTAAAATGAGATATACCATAAAGCGATATGCGGGTAAACCTAAGGATAGCGATAGCATAATATAGCGTAGCAGGTTCAGAGGTTGTAGTGTGGAATCATTCTGATCAATAGCGTGATAAAAGCTTAGTGCGAAATCTGCTTCATCAAGAATTAACAGTCCGATAGTTTTGAAAGAATAGAAGCCTAGGATAAGAAGTTGGAACCTTCGTTAATAAAAGTTTATAGATACCATTATCTAGGTAAAGGAACCAGGACTGAGAAAGGTAATATTAGATATAAGTAATTGTGATGCATAGGATTATTAACTATAATTGAGATGTAAAGGATTCAGTTGCGTGATCTGACTTAAATACGTGATTTACTTTTGGGCTTGACTCTCACTCTGCACTAATAATTGTCAAATTAGAATTTAAGTATTATAAGTTACTCTAATAAAAAGTGGTATTAAGAATTATGTCTCATCATTTTTGATGTAATCCCACACCCTAGCTTACGCGGAACCGGCAAGACATGGTCATCAAAGGATGGCTATGTCTCAGAGTGTCCGAAACTTCTCAAGAGGTATTGGTGCATGATCATTATTCTTGTAAAAAGGCTTTACAAGCAGAGTACGGTCCTTCAATGAAACTGTCATGTCGAAATTCTCAAACGTGTAATGAGGGAAAGTCGTGCACCCGACGTTTTTATAACTCTTGAAATGAGTCGGGCGCATGGCAGGTATTTTCGTTTACATATTTTGACGCTTTCAGTGCCATCTGTTGATAAAATTTGGAACTTTTTTTTTCTTATGCCATACGCTTTCCCCCTTCCTCAATAATATTCCATTCAAATTTGACGTCATTCTGATCAGTGGTTCTTTTTTATAGTGTTTTGAAACTTTAATTACAATCACCTGGTTTATAACATATAGTTTAAACGCACGCGCGCGCGCGCGGTTATGAATAAAGAAAAAAAAATCCTTTCCCCAAAATAGAGAAAAATCTCTCTTAATATAGAGTGTTACGCCAAGCACGCATTTCAAAATAGCAAAAAGAAAAAAAAAGACAAATTATTAAAAAAAAATACATCAAAACAACGAAATAAATACATGAAAGGAAGTAAAAAACTATAAAGACAAAAACTAAAGAGGGAACCCCTAGAAATTTTTAAAAAAAGCTTTGAACTTTAACCCCACCACACACACACAAATAGGTGGGCTAAATAGTTTGAAGGAACCCCATATCAACCTCCTGCGAAGATGATATGGAGATATCCAAAATGAGTACACAAGCCAGTGTTTGAAAAATGGGGCGCGGCCTCCTAGGGGCGAGTATATCAAAAAGTCGAAAACAAAAAATTATTTTAAAAAATATTAATTTACTGAAAATAAGCGTAACAAAATATATTTTGACATAATAAAAAATAAAATACACATTTACATTGATATAATACACTTAAAAATGTATCAGTATAACACAATGTGTTTCATAATTAATTTAACTGTACTATAAGTTAAGAACAAGTTTAATAATTACCAGTGGCCCTATGGGCATGCCATAAAATTATATATGAAATTTAATACTTATCTTGATAATTTGTACGGTTTATAATTGACGCCGTATTTCAGCTTTAGAGTCAAAGTATATTATTATTGTTTTCAATACATTATTGTATAAGGAGGCGCGATGAAAATTATGACGGAAAATTGGGTCACAAATACTGAAAGTTTGAGAAGCACTGCAATAAGCTAAACTTCCAAATAAATGACTGAGAAGTTAAACAAATAAAGACTAGATGAATATCAAAGTATTATAGAAAAATATATTTGTACAAAATTGTACTCACTCACATACAACGAAATTCAATAAAATAAAAATCTTGAAATGAGAGAGTGTAAAAACATAATTGACTAAGTGGTTTATAATAAATACGTGGAAAACTACCTTCTACTGTTGCCAGAATGTCACAGAAGAGGAGATCTAAGGGCACTGTAGGTTATTGTTCGGTTTTGTGTAAAACAGAAATTTGTAAGAAGGAATTATTAAAAAACGCATGTCAAAAAGTGTAAGCAGTAAGAAAAGCAATTTTGGTCTTCACAACTAGACAACTGACAAGCTGACTCTGTGATCTTTCTGTTGTGTGTGGTAATTTGGAAACAAAATTTAAAAAACAACCTATGTATTTACAATGAATATCCAATTACAAGAAATTTATAGGATTATCATGATCCAAACAACAGAGTTGAAAATCTCATACCATTGGTTCTTATTATTGTGGTGAATTTGTCTATTTTGAAGTAAAAAAAGCAATTTAATAGTCCAAAAAAGAATTAAAAATGGTATTTTAATTATATACGAGGCAAATGTATCTCTTTGTTTATTCATTAACATTACGAAATCTAAGTATAATACAAATATTTAAGAAGTATAAAAGATAAATTATGTTTGATGTTAAAAATTTCTAAGAGAATAATATAACTAATAACGAAGTTAGTGTTTTTTCTAAATATAGAGCCATAGAAATTAATTTAATGTGTGAAAAAAGGAGCTCTTATAAGATTAAATTTGAATGACAATTAAATATATATAAATATTTTTTGATGTAATATGTATAATTTCTTGATTTTTAGTACAATTTTATTACACAGTTTTATATGTGTTAATTTTAAAGCTAATATTAAAATACTTTTCAAAAATACATGGTTCATTTTAATTTAATGCGTTTGCAACTTTGAGTGTTCTGTATTCACTTACTTTTTTAATGTTTAACTTACATTCAATCTACGCATATTCGAATTTTTTCACTTCAGTAACTTCTAACAACGTTACTGAATCTCTTATTCCTTTTGTTTTTATTATAATGTCATTTTAAAGCATGATGACTGAAAAAAAGTCTTTTAATGCCTTTCTTGAGATCTTTAGAACATTTGTTTTTGCCAAAAAACATTCTTAATTTTCTCTGTTCTTCTCAAGTTTTATTCTTCTTTTCACTTCCTCAGTCTTTATTTTTTTTTTTCAGATTATTTATTTGAGGATTGAAGGCGAGGGGGTGAGGGCGAGAAGCTACCTCATCCGTGAAAACTTTCATCTCCCTCCACCCCCGGTAGCGTGTCTCCCCCACTACCCTCGAAAGATCATTTGCGTCATTTTCAGTTTCACACATGCACTAAAATTTAATCATTTTTTTTACTCTTCTTCGCATATAAATTCTTCTTCGCCCTTATTTTCTGTTTTAACACCCTCACACGCCGTTCTTGCTCGGTAAAAAAAAATAAAGGAACAGAACTGGGGTAGGGGGTAGAAAATGATTATGAAACAAAAACGGAGTAAAAGAAAGACAAAAAAGAAGAAGAAAAAAGAATCTTTTCGGAAGGGGGTTGTTCCTCGGGAATCGCAAGAAGTCATCATCATCATCACGGGGAAGAATTAGCGAATCGCGGATGCATCATTTGTAAAGAATGGAAGGGTTTTTGCAAATGACAGTTAACAACTCATGGTCGTTTGCCTTTACGACCCCTTTTCTCGCTCTCTCTCTTGTCGTCTGCCATTCTCCGACCTCCCCCTCCCTTTTTTATTATTTATTTCCTTCTTTCTCTCTCATCTTTTGCTCAAGCAGTGGTTGATGACTTTCCCCTGAAGTGAAGTGATCTATGACCAAATGACGCTAATCTCCTATCGGTATATCGACTCATCGAGTTGAGTTGCATTACGACCTCTTCAAAAACTGAAAGAAGAAAAGTTATGTTTTTTTGTCACTTCATCTAGGTGTGAAAAAAGGGGTTGCGCGGGGGTGTCTTAGTCTCCAACAAATTACTTTTTTTCAAATTTTTATCATTGTCATTCGTCCAATCGGGAAGCTGAAATTATTTGCGTCTCTTAAGTACGTTTGATTAAGTGGAATTAATTTCCTTCATTGATTTTTTCTATTCATCATCGTGTTTATTGTTTTAATCCTCGGTGGCAGCGGCCCATCAGGGAGGGGGCAATTATTGTAATTCCTCCTCATTACCACATTCAACAAACACTTCCACTTTCGGACAAACAATTTTTTTTCCCTTCAATTTTATTTCTTTCAACATGTAGTCGTTCTTCCGAATAATTATTTCGTGCGACCGATAATGTCCGTTTGTTACTTCATACAAACATTTTTAAAGTTTTTTATTTATATATTTAATACTTCACGATGATTTACAAAAACTAAATGATGGATAACTTTAAACTTTAAGAATTTAATAAACAGTTTTTTTTTTTCACATTTGGGAATTTTGCACTTTTTTTAAAAAACAAACAACTCATTTACTGCTTATTTCAGTGGATTCTTTATAGCAAGTGGTAACCAAGCCATATGATCATGGCAGGACTTTGTTTCTCAACAGATTTAAGGAGCATCAATCCCTCTACACGACTGACCTTTGGAAAAGTTGAGAGATTCAAGACGGGTAGATTGTGGCTTTGAGTCCTAATCTTTTCGATCATTTTTTTACATAACTATGTTGGTGCTCCTTAAGAGTAAATATATCTAAAAAAAATTTCAGTGATGAGTGGCGTGGAAGTTTTGTACAGAGTGATACTCCTGACACGGCTCAGTGTGAAGCGAGTTAAATTAATTAAACTGACCTTCGTAAATTTGGAAGGGAATGGCCGAACTTATGTCCGGAAAGTTGCGGGTTCGAGTCCTGGTGCCACTGAAGACCCGATTAGTGGACGAGGCTGATGCGCTTAAATCTGTCGTGACTAGTGAGTGAGTGAATATTAACGTCGCACTATTCAGCTACTCGAGGGCTTTTGGTAAAGGTCCTCGTCATTTTGAACCATGGTCAAGTGACGAGGACACCTGAGCTGACACCCCGCTCTCCTAACCACTACACCACATCAACGGGAGGACGTTTGACTCTCGACAGGTTTAAAGTGCATCTCTCCCCTACACTGCGGATCTTTAGTGGTACTGGTCTCGAACTCGTAACAAGCCAGCCACGATCCGATACCTTGACCGCTAGGCTACCGCGGCCCCTGTCGAGATTCAGAATTCTACTCATTGGCTTGGTACGGTAGTTAGGAGAGGTAGTGCCATCTCAGATGTCATCCTCGTCACTTGACCGAGGTTCAAACTTATGAAGTCCGTCACCAATAGCCCCCGTCTTGCTTCAGAGTGCAACGTTAATATCACTCTCACTCATTCACTTGAGAGGGAATGTGTGGGTGCAACAATTAGAGGTCGAAACGTGTAATAGGTTGGAGTTTCGCATAGTTCACAGCTGTCTGAAGCAAGTTTTCGCCTCAATTGAGAAACAAAGGGCAGTCCACCCTCCCCTTTTCGAAAGAAGAAACTTTTTTCCTGATTCGCATCTGCCCGTCGCTTCATTCGAGTGAACCGAGATGAAACGAACCCAAAAAACAGAACTCATGTCGGGGTAATCGGTTTTGTGTTCTTACAACACATCGGAGGGAGGGGGAGTCGATCCGCACCTGACCCCTGGGGCTGAAAAGAGAATAGGGGCGGCTTTTAGGACCGTCACTAAACGTAAATTGACAACAACTGCTCCGCCAATTTAGAAGTCGCTTTATCAAAATCTGGTTTGGGGCGTTACATCGAAGGGGTATTGTCTGAAAATGCTCTGCGAAATAGAGCGGTTCATCCTTCTCTTTTTTTGTATGTTGATTGTTTTTGGATAGGTTAGTTTATTTTGGTTGTTCAGATTGATTTATGACGGTCATTAATTGTAATATTGGATGTAATTTAATTACGCTTGTTTGCTACTTGATTCTTAATTTGATTTACATAGTAGCGTACATCCATTAATTTTGTCAAAATAAATTATTTTAATTCGTTCTTTTAATATTATGTTTGACTTATTCTGGACATGTTTATATGTCCTTTTCCTAAAAATAACAAATGAATAACTATTTAGTCTTTTAATTAAATCATCCTGCAAATGTTAAGAATGCAACTTTTGATAGAATTTTAATTTTTTGAAAATTTAATTTAAATTATTAAAATTTTTAATTATTTTCTTTTTTATAATTTAATTTATTTTAAACCTTTTTAAATAAAAAATTTTTTAAATTTTAATTTTAAAAAAATCATTATTTTTGAAAAATTTTTAATTTATTTTTTTAATTTTAAAATTTTTTTGGGAAAAAAAAATTTTTTAAAAAACTTTTTTTCTAAAATTATTAAAATAATTTTTTCATTAAAGGGCCTGTTTTTTTTTTTTAAAAATTTTATTAATTTAGGGTTTTTTTTATTTAAATTTTTTAATTCTGTTTTTTGTTTAAAACATTAAACATTTTTTTAAATTTTTAAATTTAAAATATTTTTTTTATTTTAAATTAAAAAATTATAAAAGTAAAATTTTTTTTCAAAGAAATTTTTTTTTAATTTTAAAAGAAACCAATATCATTTAATTTAATAACTCTTAAAAAAATTTTTAATAAAAAATTTTTTTAAATTAAAGAAAATTTTGACCCGTGAATCAATTAACCTAGCATAGAACCGATTTCCTAAGTACAATTGTTAAATTAAAATTTTAAATTTTAATAAAACTGCAAATTTAAAAATATTTCTTCAATTTTAAATAGGAATTTTAAAGTAAACAAATATATCAAATTTTTAATTAAAATATCCCTATCGGGGTCCCTTTAAGATTTGTTTGAGTGCGGTGGGTGTTCGAGCAATGATATCAGTGTCATCAGTAAAAGCTAAAAATTGTATTTATTAAGGACATTTCTTCTGGCGTTGAGTGCTGGAATCTCTTACCACTTTTTTTAATGCTAGATTAAGGCTTTTTAGGTTAATGTTAAAGAAATAGGACCCGAATTAGGTACATTTTTTCAGATATAAAATAAATGAAAAATTAATATGATATTATGGCTTCACTATCCCTTAGAGAACAACACATTTTATCACTCTTCACTTTTTTGACAGAGCTGAGCCATTTCTAATACTATAAAATGTGTTTCGCGTTTTTTCTCCTATACCGTAATGTTAAATGAGCTATCCTTTCACGAGTTAAAATGGAAAAAATAGTACTCAAGAAATATTTTGAAATTTTAGAAACTCTATATTGTTAATAGATGTATGAGTTATAATGTGCAAATTTTCATGAAACTTGAGGCATTTTTCTGTCTGAAAATGTGCTCTGCGTTTAGTTTAGGATCTCGTACTTTAGCCTTAAACAGAAGATTCGCTAGAGCATCTCCCTGTTGAACGTCATTACTTGTCTCCAAAGGGTCCAAAAGAAAATGTAATACCATATATTTAAAATTGAAATATATATGTATATAAGGTGGATGTTTCTAGATTTCCTAAGAATTTTTCACTTCGGTGTTTATATTAATGACATATTTTTATTATAATTCTTCTCAATGATATAAGAACCTGTAAGAATTTGTAGACAATTTCTAGTTTTGAGCTTCCCTAATTTTCAGTAGTTTATATGAAATTTTCCCAGAATTTTGGTATTACTTTTGCACTTACACATGTACATATACCATTGGTTAACCACCCGCTTCGTTGGATGTTTCACGATCTTGTACGAATTTTAGGGTTTATAAAGTATTGATATCTAAGTCCTATAGCATTCAGCTTTCAAATGCATTAAGGGTGCCAGAACATGTGTCCTCGAAAGAGTTAAGACTCTTTGTTTATGGGGCATACATCTTCAAAATTTTCCAATTGAGCTTAAATTTTTTGGGATCTTAATAAAGATATTTTAATCATTCTGTAGAAATACTGAAAAATAATTTTGTTAAAAATTTACGGTACCTAAACATAATACATGCTTGTGTTTAGGTACCATTTTTTAAAAAAGTATCTCTTAAATATGTAAAATATTTTTTGGACGTATATAAAACAATACACAAAACATAGTAAACCTATTTTTTTAGTAAAATTTTTAAGATAGCTTCTTTAAAAAATTATAAAACTTCGTAATTTTGAAAATTTCTATTTTTTTTCCTTTTTCACACATAAAACTATTTTTTAAAAAACCACTCCCGATTTCGACTAAAAAAAACAAGTTCACTATATGCACAGGTATCCTGTATAGAAGTATAAAAAATCTGGAGCCATTCAGTGCAATAGTTTATTTTATAAAAGTGTACCTAAAAACAAAAAAAATATGCTTTGGAGAAACGGTAAAAAAAATAAACATTTGTAAACGTTTGTTTCCATTTTTGTCTATTACTTTTTTCATACTTTAAGGTTATTTTATCAACGAAGATATAAGTGTTATATATATATATATATTTAGATTCAGAAAAATATGCATTATTATTTAACATTAAAAGTGAAAATTCAATTTTTTGAATGTGTAGAACAAAAATGGCGAACCAATGGTACGCGTGCCACTGATGGCACGCGACATAGTATTTTGGGCACTCCATCGATCTGAACGGTTTGTATTTTGGTTCAAAATAACAAAGTTCACAATGAAGTATTAGTTTGGAAACCGATACGGGAAACCCGTGATTTAAAAAGGATATGGATTTTTTATGATATTTATGTCACTTAGATTAGAATACATTTTTTTAAAGTTTTTAAGGACATTTTGACAAAAAAAAAAATAAATTTTTTTGGAAAAATTAACTTAGAATTTTTTTTTAAAAATGCTCCTTTTTGAAAAATGTTCTATTATATAATATTTTGCCTGTATAAGCTCAGACCTCTTACAGAGGGTCAACTAGAATTTTGAAATATATAATTAAAAAGTGGGTTTATCCATATTTTTCAAACAGAGGGGAACAATTTTAAGAAAAACGTCAATAAAATTTCAATGGGTGGTAACCTGAAAATAATGTGAATTTTTCAAAATTAGTTGAGCCCTGTAAAAGGACAGCTGTATACAGGCAAAATATTTTATAATAGAAGCATTTTTCCCAAAAGGGGAAAAAAAACATTTTTAAAAAGATTATTCTAAATTAATTTTTTGCCAAAAATTGTATTTAAATAATTTTTTTTTTAAAAGTCCTTAAAACAATTTTATGATGTATTCTAATCTGAGGACACAAATATCATGAAAATTATCCATTTGTGCCTTTTTTAAAACAGGGTTCCGAACTTTTCGGATACCTTAAATGCAAGTGTTTGGGTTCTCGATGCGCGAGGAGCACACTGTTTCTTTTGTTTTGACACGTCGTGGACTGTAAATGTTATGAGGGAATTTTGCCCCGCAAGCATAGCAAATTTCGATGCCCACTGCTTTTTAAAGTTTTTTTTGTGTTATATTTACGTTTTCAACCGTTATTTAACATGGCTAGTTAAAAAAAAAAAAATTAAAAAAAAAATAATAATAAAAAAGTGCAAGATAGAAACAACAAAAATTTTCAAACTTGAGGGACCGAAAATATGGCGGGCCGCGGTGGAGGGTCAAGGTATTGGACCGTTTTTCCTTTGTCCGAGTTCGAGCCCAGTCCAAAAGGCCCACTTTTGGGGGCAGCAATTCACTTTAAAAATCTGTCGAGAGCTGAAACGTCCCCCGTTGGTGTGGTGTGGTAGTTGGGAAAGGGGGGGTGCCAGCCAGGGGGTCGTCCACGTCACTTGACCATGGTTCAAAATTACGTGGTCTGTCGTCAAAAGCCCTCGTGTAGCTAAACAGTGCGACGTTAATAATCAAGCAATCAATCAACCGAGAAATATGGCATGATTAGTGAAGGCGACAAAGCGGTGTGTGTTTTTTTGTTCTGGGAAAAAGTAAGACATCGTCTGTAGAATGGATTCCAGTTACACACACACATTTAAGGAGATTAAAAAAATGTAGATCATTTAGAATATGGGGAGGAATATATTATATAAAACGTTATTATATACATTAAACTTCATTTATCTCAAAATGTAAATTTTTAATGTTCGATATACCTTTCCTGTGTGTGTGTGTGGGAAAATAATGTTCACAGGCATGCAATTTTTTTATGTCAGATTTATAATGATGGCTGATATATATTTTAAAAATGAGTTTTTTAAAAAAACCCTCAAAATTTTTTTACAAATTTTTTATGAAAAAAATGGGTCAAATTTAAATTATGTTTGATAAAATTTTTTTATAAATTATAAAAAAATTCAAAATAAGCTAAAAGTTCATTTCAGTATCATGAAAAAAGGTGAAATTTTTAACTGTATAAAAAAATTTCAAGCATGTACATATAACAGATTTAGAAAAAGGGCCATCAAAAAAAAACCAAATTTTAACTTTGGGGTTGGTATAGGGGTTTTCCCCGACTCCTTTAAAGAAGCCCCGTGAGTTACAAAATATTTCAAAGGGAAACCCCCCCAAATTTTTTAAATTTTGTTTAGTATTGTAAAAATCATGAACACATGTTCTCAAAAATTTATTTATTATTTAATAATAAATTATTTTGAATTTAATTTTTCCATTTAATTTCAAATTTTTGTTTCCTGTGATAATGAAATGGACAGAAAAAAAAAATCTGAGAAATATTAAATGAAATTGAACGTTTCTTTTCGCAAAGTGTTATCTACTTTTAAAAATCTATATTCATACATTTCTCGATTTTTTTTATGCTGCACCAAAAATAAATAAATAAACTAAAATAATTTCTGAACGTTGGTTTTCTTTTTATTTTTCTCCTTTTTTTTTTCTCAAATGATATTTATTTATGAATTGAAAATTATTTCGCTTCGGGCCGTTTTTTAATAACACATTGAATTTTCAGCAAGACAAAACCTTTATTTGCGTAGAATTAGTTTGAATCATTTTATTTTTAGTGTGTGTGTGTGAAATGAAAAACATAAAAAAAATGTAAGCTTTGATGAAGTTGAGATAGTTAAACACACACACTTGTACGTTGCACTGGAGGTAAAATGGAAAGCTGCCCCGGGTGAGGATCGAACTCACGACCTTCAGATTTCTCCAGGGAGAGATTATGAGACTGACGCGCTGCCTACTGCGCTACCGAGGCTTGTGCTAGAGTGCGCAGTTGTATTATTTAAAGAAAACTTCTTTGATGACGTGCGCTTTTTTCTTGCTTTGTTCTTTTCTTAACACGCTTTTATTACCGGAATCTTCGAACTCGATTTTTATCCACTTCAAAAGGTCAGATTAATTCTAAATTTTGCACACTTGTCAAAGACCGATGACAATACAATAATTTAAAAATTTTTTCCATTTCCTGACCCGGGTATCAGGATAAAAAGATTTCCCCCTTTCCAGATTTTGGGGACAAGTTTCAACCCCAAAAAAAAAACGTTTTTGGTTCATACTAAAACAAACAAAACAAAAAGTGTTTTTATATGGGGGAGGATTTTCAGCAATTTTTCTTACCATAAAAAACAATCGCTCAGCTTTCTGGCACGCTTTTATTGCAAATAAATTATATCTAAAAGAAAAAAGAAACGCTTTATAGTAATCGCAAAGAGCAAAAAAAAATTATCGTTAAGGATGAACGAAAAAATAAAGTCAGGGAAAGCGGGGGGGCTTTGTACTACATTTTTACACTAACTCAGCATTTCGGTATAGAACTATTAAGAAATTTTAACAATTGATATCGAGCACCCCACACTTTTACCATAATGACGTTAATTTTCTCGAGCTTTAATCATTTTATTCTTATATTAAGAATTTTTTTAAAATTTTTAGTTCGATTAACTATAAAAGAGTGTTTTTTAGTTTTTCTTTTTCTTTTTTTTAATATATTTATTTTTAGAAAAATCTTACTGTCGATGTTTTCCTTTTAAATCAATAGAGATATTATTGTGGCCTATGACAACTGTAACTTTTAGGGAACAATTCAAGACCGCATGCGGTCTCCTCATATTGATTTCTGTTCGAAAATTATGAAAACATTAATAATCTTTTATACGAAATCTTAACACGAAGAACGATTTGGCATTATCTAAAAGTTCATAAGCGTATTAGTTTAAGATAATCTTTTAGCTTATTTAAAAAAAATGATCTAGTCAGATCGAATATATTTTCAAAAAGAGGAAAGGCAAAAGAAGCCGCATAATGAGATTCAATTACTGTATAGAACAGTGGTCTCCAAGCTTCTCAGATCGCATTCTCATAAAACGAAAACAATTATAAGCTGAATGTATTTATAAGCAATAATCATATTCTTACTCGGCCCAAACACAATAAATAGAAACATAACAAGATAGTATGAGCAAAATAAGATACCGCAGCAGTATAATAGTAAACTTTTACCCTTAGAATCTAAAATTGTAGGAAACATAGTTGTGTTTTCTCCTGCTTAAAATATGTTTGATATTCCGTTTGTTTTATTTCAATGGTGAATCATTACATTTTTAGGTTAACATAAACTATAGTTATTTACGGATTTTTTTCAAAATTCAGCGTACGACAAAAGGGCTATGGTTTCTTGAGGCCCCAAATTTTTATTATAAATATGATTTTTTTTCTTTCTAAAAAAGTGTTCTAATTTTCTGTCAAAGCAATATAATAACTAAACAACTTAACACTACTTATTTTAAATAACTAAATAAGAAGAGTATCAGCGACATACTTCTAAATTTAAAGTATTGTTCATACAATCAGGGACGTCTTAAATCATGGGCCCGGACCCAGGGCTTTGGCCTCACTGGGGGCCTCGTCTCGCTCTCAACTCAGCTTAAAAAAGATCACGATTCGAATAAGTTCAACGGTCAAATGTTTTTCCCGGTTGTATTCTTCGTAAAAATGGGAATTTCTGACAATATGTTAACTGGCTACATGTGATGACCGTCGTGTATGACTGTGTGTAGGCCTACCACCCTACGCAATCATTACTCATTCAGTCAAAAGGTGGTAGTTGGCCGAGCCGATTTGTGCGATTGTAAGTCATGCATATTTATTTGCTTAGGTTTATTCTTTATACGAGTATTTTTGACAACGTATACTACGTACTGCCTACTATTAAGGATCACAGGTAGGGCCTACATTTGTGTAAGGGTCCAGGGCCTACTTTTGGGTAGGGGCCCAGGGCCTCAAAAAGAATTAAGACATCCCTGCATGTGATGCGTCATGATACATATAGATGTACACATTTCGTCTGTGTAAGTAAGTACCCATCACCTGCTCACTGCCTTGGATATTGTATGATGTTGTAAAATCATAAGGTGTTTTTTGTCACTGATTCTTAAATCTCAGCAATGAATTTTCGATCGTATTCACAAACGTTCTTATACACTTCGCCTCTTGATTTGAATTCGCCTCGAAATTCTAAAACGGAAGTATATTTATCTTATACGCCCCCAAAACACCATTGCGAGGTGATTTCCGCAAATCCCGATCTCTACTCAATAAAAGAAACATGCTTACCAATTTTCAAGTCTTCTGGTCAAATAATTCAGAAAAGGGTTTTTAAAAATCTATTACGTCTTGTAGTCTTTTTGTAGCCGACTTCCAAAAAATCCGTTCTTCTTGGATCCCTATTTAACAAAAGAAACATGCTTTCCAAATTTCATGCGCATATGTTATTACAAAAAAAGTGGGAATTTTTATCCAAACGCCCACTTAACTCCTTGGAACTCTCCTTGGCAGTGTAGTTCCACAAAATCCTTTTCTTACTAGATCTTTACATAATAAAACATATTTACCTGCAGATTTATAATTCTGGAAATTTCGTGATGTGAGTGTCGCTTTTCTTCTACATCCCTTTAAGACCCGAATTATTTTTATCTTTAAACATTAAATTCTTGTGTTTATTAATACTATATTGACCCCAATGACACTAGGAAAAATAATAAAATTTTCCCTCCCCCACTGAACGTAGACGGTACCCGCACGTTCGTGTGGGATGGGCGTTTTCTGTGAAATGTTACCTCTTTGGGCTCTAAGTTGATGGAAGAAACACACTTAATTCAACTAAAATTGTTACAAATAAGGAAATTATTAATGTAAAATTAATTATTTTATTGACTCATTATTTATTTCCTGTAAAAATCTTTAAAACATGTTTTTGTTTTGATAAGCATAAATATAAATTACATTTTTACAATATGTTTTCGAACTGCTTTCGTAGTTTTCAAATCTGCACTTGGGAGGCCTTGAAATATCATCAACATATCGAAAATGGTTATACGTATCAAGCTTTTTATCCTAGATTGGCCAGGATAAAAGGTATGGCATGTGTAGCAGGCGAATCATAACACTTCGATCTTTTTGGGAGTGGAATTCCAACACTGTTATCTTCATCAGTTAAAATGATTTTGTTAGTAGGTGGAGAGACTGCTAACACTTCAACTATCTCTAACTTAAATTTTAAGCCATCTATTTTGCTTTTTGGAGGAATTTCATTTGATATTACATCTTGCTGGCACAGAAATCAAGAATTTGCAACAGCTGAAAAGGGGAAATGAATGGGTTCAATAGACTTTGATGGTTAATAATGATCCAAACAATAATAAAATATTTAAGCCACACCTTACCAACTCCCACTAGAAAACCCACTTTGTTTTTGGAGGAGGGGGACACATATGGAAGCAAATATTTGTCTAAAGCATGAAAGTGCCATACCCGTCATCAAATGTGTAAAAGAGAAAATGAATTGCAAAAAAGATTTAGAGAAAGAAAAAAGGGATTCGTCCATGACAACTCCAAGGAAATATGTTTTTTATTATATAGCAATATATTTCGTTTTTATTTAAGGCTTTATTCACATGGCAAGATTTTACCTTAATAGCTGCAGTGACTCAAGTAACGCCCAACCCGCACGATCGTGCGGGTAACAAAATCATGAGTCCTACAAGCAACATTAATAGAGTATAATTGATATTTTTTCTGTTTTATAATTATTTAAACATTAATACAAAAATTTGTATCTAAGCTAGGGGTGTCCAACCTGTGGCCCGGGGCCGCATGTGGTCAGCCTTGAATAATTTTGCGGCCCGCGAGATTCTTTACAACTTCACAAAATTCGACTATTTCGTACAATATTTTTGTTTAAAATTTTTTTTCTTTTTTGTAACAAATAAATCTCATAACTATTATTATTTTATCACGTTGCTTCTGTTACTGCGAATCTCATTTTTTTCTAAATTGAAATTCATCAAACATAAATCGTGCTCAAACTTAACGCATGAAAATCTGCAACATCAATTACGATATGTAAATACACATGCATTGAGATCGACTTGCAAAAACTAAAGTGAAAGAGTTGAGAAACAGATATATCACTAATAAAAAAAATTAAACATTATTTGATCATTGCATTATTATTATTATATTATCTATGTTTGTATACATGAAAAACAATGAAAACAATAATAATATATCAGTCCGTTTTAAATTTTGTGACGGGGCTTTATCGTATTTTCTTACTAATCCTCTTGGGGAATCTTTGGGGCCAGAATGGCATTATTTGAATCCAATCCTCTGAAGAAGAATCCTCTGCAGATTAGTTAATAGATATATAATGGAGCTTTAGAATTCACGTGATGGTAGAATAGAAGTAGAATGGAAGTAGAATAGAAGTAGAATAGTAGAAGAATAGAATAGAAGAAGGAGACAGAAAGCTGAGAGACTGATCGTCGTGAGATATTGGTAAGATATTAATTATAGAAGTGTAATTATAGAATGGGCATTAGTGTGTAAAGGAATCTAAGGCAGATAAAGATTCTTAGGATAGCTTTTCATAAAGATAGTGATTAGGATTCCAGGCACTATTTACTTAGAAGTTAGAATTACGTTGTATCACTCCTGATTACATCCCTATAAGTAAGACTTGTGTTGTGTTGATCAATATATTTAGACAATAATAAATTAGATTTATTATGACGAATTTGGGTGATCAATCATTTCTTCCTACAAATCTAGGTCGCGTGGATGAGGACATGGTACCCCCCGGGCCACGGGGTATCACAATTTTCACTCCAACAACTGTTTGTAATGGATCCAAATCTAATATAAAGATATACAGTGGTGTGCAAAACTTAAGCAACAATGTAAAAATTTAGCAGATAGCCATGAAATTGCAGAAAAGGAGGTCTGGAGATCAATACAGTGAACAAGTAAATCAGTAGAAACGTCATGCGCATGCAAATATCAGCAACAAAACGTCAGAAGCGATGTGAGCGTACGCAAAACGCGTGATGTCGGAGCGCGCTGCTCAACAGTAGAATAAAATGAAGGACGGAGACGCAATTCAACATATTCGCTGCAAGTGCCAGTGAGTCAGTTCGTGAAATATGGCTAGAAGAAATCACCTGGACGACTTCACAAGTGGAAGAATGATCGGAAAGCAGGAGGAGGGGCGTACTGTCACCAGTGTAGCTGCAGAGTTGGGAATCAACAAAAGTGTCGTTTCGCGCACTTGGAAAGCGTTCAAAACCACAGGTACAGTTGTTAGAAAGGTTGGTGGTGGCCGCCCGAGGACGACAACTGCAGGGGGTGACCTATATATCATCCTCCAGGTGAAAAGAGGTCACAGAAGTCAGCAAGCGCCATTGCTCAGAAACTCTGTACAGCAACGGGTCGACAAGTGTCGCGGTTTACTGTGGCCACACGCCTTCACAAAGGGGGCCTGTTTGCCCGCCGTCCTGAACGCTGCCTCCCGTTGAAAGTTGGCCACCGAAGCCACCGTTTGCAGTGGGCCAGAGAGCACAAAAACTGGACAACTCATCAATGGAATCGTGTCCTCTTTACGGATGAGAGTCGGTTCAGTACCAGAAGCGATTCTCAACACGTTTTGATTTGGAAAGAGATCGGGACCCGGTTTTATCCTAGTAACATCAAGGAGAGACACCGTTACGGTGGTACTGGAGTTCTTGTCTGGGGAGGCATTATGCTGAACGGGCGAACTGAGCTTCACATTTTCGACAGAGGGTCTGTAACCGGGGATCGCTATTGTGAGGAGGTACTTCTTCCCCATGTGCGTCTTTTCCGAGGTGCCTTTGACCCAGACTTCATTTTTATGGATGACAATGCACGGCCACATCGCACTCTTGCTGTTGAGGAGCTGCTGGGAAGTGAAGATATCACTCGAATGGACTAGCCAGCATGCTCCCCAGATTTAAATCCCATCGAACATGTGTAGGATGCTTTGGGGAGACGTATTGCCACACGCTTACATCATCCGGAGAACAACCAACAACTCAAACAGATGTTGATTGAGGAATGGGCACTCCTACCTCAAGAAATGTTGCACCAGCTGGTTCTGAGTATGCGGAGACGGTGCAAAGCAACCATTGTAGTAAGGGGAGGGCATATACCATATTAAGGAACATCTGCTTGTTGTTCTTCCTGTTGGATAGACAATCATGAGTCACGATACTATGTGTTCAATAAAGCTTGTTTTTGTTTGATTCCATACCGTATGTGTTGTATTCCTTTTTCAGCGCCGATGCTTTCGTCATCCTTTACGTACATAATACTCTCCCTCATTTCAGAATTTCATGTCTCTCAGATGATTTTTCGGGAAGTTATGGCAATAAACCCACCTGTTGCTTAAGTTTTGCACACCAGTGTATATTTTTATATGTGGCCGACGGGATTGTTAAGTTCTTTCGAAGTGGCCCACGAGGTCATTTGGGTTGGCCACCCCTGATCTAAGCTATTAGAAATATACTGATAATTACCTTTTAACGACAGATAAAAAGAAGACGTGTTTTCGTTGTATTTGAAAATAAAGCTAGATTTGCCCGCTGAAAGTAAAACATGGACTTCAACCACCGTCTGTTGATAAAAAAAGTGATACTTGATACTTTCTGAAAACATGCGCAATCGTTGGATTCGGGATTTTCTTACATACAACTATTCCAGAAGCAAAAATGTATAAGAATACCTAACTCGCACGATCATGTGGGTTGGGTCTCAAAGGGTTATATATATATATATATATATATATATATATATATATATATAAATTTTAAAATTTGTTTAACTATAAAAAACCAATAAAATTAATACAATATCATTCTGTTCAAATTACAAATTTTTTAAATAAAACTGCTATAAATAAGTTAATAAATGATAATTTATTTAGCAAAGCGTTTCCTAGATTTATTTTGACTCTTACTGTTCTGAAGTACTTATTAATCTTTATGTATATAAAAAAACTACTTAACCCTTTACCTAACGACTGTATTTATAAGTACCACTCACTTTAAACTTACAAAGAATAACCATTTTTACGAATACTATGACGCGATACTTAGCAGGAATATTCTTTTAAATCCACTCTTCCAAGATATATGGCAGCACGGGTTCTATGATAAGTATATAAGCGGTGAAGGCGAATAGTTTTAGAGCAGAAGTTGTGTTTTCAGCTGACATTTTGATCGGATTGTGTGAAGGTTGTCATTTTTGTTACAAAAAAGTAGTTAATGTCAAAAGGTGTCTTATTTTTTTGTATGTTAATGAAGACCTTAGAAAGTGATTTGACTGTTTATTTTAAGTAAACAATGTATATAATTCATTTTACAGTTGAATAACTTTGTGGTACTTATAAGTACCGACAACACACTGGGTGTTCCCGTCCGTGTGGCTTATTGTTATTTTTTGTTGCGTTGTAGAATCATCGCTATAGTGCAGTAGACTTATGCTTTTATTGGGATTTCTTTCTAGCTTAACTTATTTATTTTGCTTTTTTATTGTTTTATATTTTAACGTTTTCAAACAGCTTTAAGCTTTAAATCTGATTTTTTTTTGCCACACAATTAAAAAACCATTCTTATTTTAAAAGTTAACATTATTTTAATTTCTTTATGTGTAACTGAGTTTTAACAATAATGGGTGATTTTCAAGGGGCTATTATTATTTCCTTTTCTTAGAAAGTCTGAAAAAAAAACTCAGTCTTCAAGAGGCTTTGTATTTATTACGGAATCTGAAATCAGTATTGTACTAACAGATGATTTTTCAGATGATGAAGTCCAAACAAATAATTTGCTGGAATTTTCGCTAGATTCTTAAGATGACGGTAGAGATACTGAATAAAACTTAAGGTGCAGTAGTTTATGTTAAGAAAATACAGCATTTCCTACTCCAGGATGCAGTGCGTTAAAAACATTCAATCGAAACGTCACTCAAAATGCATAACGCGTAATAAATTTTTGTGTATTAATGAAAAGAAAAACTGTTTCTTTGGATAGCATCAAATTAAGTTTAAGTGTGAAAGCTGTTTTTATGTGTAAAAAAAGTATATAAGTAAATTTTTAAAAATTTAATAATCTTTAAAAATAAGCATTTTGTGGTGTAAAATATTAGTGTTCTTTGGTTATATATTTAGCATTTTTAAGAGTCAAAACTGCTTTAAAAAAGTAATTCGGTCTTCGTTTAATGAGAATATTTTAGATCTTTGTGGACTGACGGTACTTTAAAGTACCAATTTAATTAATTAGCTCTAACAGATTAAATTTCCCAAAGTTAAGTACTTTATTTATGTATATCCCTTAATTTTCTATATAGTGATTCAAAAAAATATTGCATGAAAAAAAAATTGCAGTAAATCATAATGCGGTAGATAAAGGATTAAATTTGATTTTGAGATTATAGTACTACGCAGAGTCATTTATATCCAGCTAACGCACATTATTTTCCCCTATAGGGCTCTGCTTTCACTAACTTTAAAATGAAAATCACTTTTCTCATCCTTTCGTACCTCCCACGTCGCTTTCGAGTTGCGTCAGCAGTTTCCGATTAATGCAGTTTGGACAAGTCAGCAATGTTTGGGACAGGTCACTCATCGAGAACGTAATTGGTAACGTTGACTACAAAAACATTTTTCTATGAGGAAAAAAGTCGTTGTTTGTCATTGGGAAAGTCTTCGATCTGTCTTCTTCGCTGCCGATGTGGTCCAATTTCCTGTTTGAAAGAGTAATACTGCGGGAAACAAAGAAAAGGTCTCGGACAAGGTCAGTCACTGCGTGATGATCGTATTTGCGAGAGAAATATTGCTGGAGCTATGGATCTGTAGCTTGGAATTTGCCTAAATCACAGATTGAACGGCCAGCCATCTTTGAGCGGAAAGTTCTTAGATACATCTTTGATGCTGTGAACAGGAAAGACTCTAGGGCCGGACAAACCGGACCCCTACCCAGGCCGGCAAATTTTAAAGGCGGCATTTGGATCAAATTGGGAAAATATTTTTTTATGTTACAAAAAAATTTTGATGTACTTTTTGAAATATTATTGGATGTGAATTTGGTATTACATTTAACGTATCTTATTTGCTTATTTTGTACTCTGTATGTTTAATGTCAGTTTTATTTTGCATTGAAACTTGAAGAGTTTGAGGTGGGAGTATATGTTAAATTTTGAAATTTGATATGTTTACACAACTTTTTCACTAGTAACTTTCTCCCCATCCAGGAGTAGGGTAACAACGACGTTCCTTTTTCCTATGTAATGTCCGGTGCCAGATTTTCTATTTCAAGGAACAAGGGATTTTCAAGGGACAAGGGTAAAAAGAGTTTTGTAGATAGAGAGCCACAGGAGATGTTTTATTTTAGTCTTGAGTGCAGTTACTATAAGTTAAAATAAAAGCGCTTGTAACCCCCACCGTCAGTAGACGCTTTGTCGAAGAAATTGGCCTGCAGAAACAAGCTATTTCTTTTCTTATATTTTACTCGTTTGAAATCATAAGAGAGGCGTAGCTATCGCCGTATCAGTGATACGGGGCCCCAAAATGTGTAAGCAAAACATCGTATTATGTAGAGCCTTTCCCCTCCAAAAAAACCTCCCCAATGAATTTGGATACAGGACCCACTCAGTACTAGCTACGCTAGTGAATTATAACGAGTAATTATGTGCTTAATTTCGAATTATTTTGTATTTTTAGGACATTAGGATTATATACATATATATATTAATTATAATTATTTGGTTTGGGAAAAGGGGCGGCATTTTCCATTTTTGTCCAGGCCGCAAAACTGCTAGAGCCGGCCCTGCTGTGAATGAGAATGAATTGTGGAGACAATGACATAATTTTGAATTATATAAACTATTTAAAGAAGCAGATGTCCTTAAATCCCTCAAAATTGGTCTTTTGAGGTTTGTGGGCCACATCTACTGTATGGACCCCTCAACCTTGATGTTCAGAACTTTCAGTTATAAACTTATAAACCTATTGGTACTAGAACTAGTTATAGGCCCAAATTGAGGTGGCTTGATTGTGTGGAGGATGATTTTAAAGTTTTAAGAGTGACTAATTGGAGAACTGTTGCTAAGCTTATAGATTTGATGGATAAGGGTTCTTGAGAAGGCCTTGACCCACCCAGAGCTGTTGTGTCAATAGATGAACAACATTGTAGGAGACGCTTTTATCAATATCAATGTGTATTTTTTTATGTATTTTCTTTTAACAAGAAAATAACTCATATTCATAAAATTCGGAAAAAGAGTTGCGTGCACGTGAACGATTCTGTGTATATAAAAGTCGCAGCCACCAGAAAATTTAATTTAGAGCATTTCTAAAGGCTACTTGAGCAGTTTTTCCTTTTCAGACCTTAATGCAGCCTTCTTGATATTGAATGGAATAATTTTTACGCATTTTCTACCCAATATCCATTTTTAACTCTTCTTTTCCATCACTAATGTATGTGCCCATTAAGAGTACTGTGACGTCTTCGATTGGGGTGAACCTCACCTTTCTATTCATGCGAAGTTTTATGGCTCCAAACAGACGTTAGGTGACAAGAGCACGTGGCCATGGGGTCATTATTTATTGTCTGACCTCGGACAAACGCCGACATCGAGTCTGGAAGTTACAATATCTAAAGAGAGCCGGTGACAATAGGTTGACATATAGGCGAAGCCTGTATGAAAGCCGGTGCCGAGAGAATGGGGTTATAAAACCCAGGTGGTATGATGAATAAGAGTGTTTCAGAAGTTAGATGAGAATTATGGTGCCCTTAGATTCCAGACAGACCAGGAATGTGTTTGTGTTTTCCGCACAAATAGGAGACGAATGTGGCCCGGGACGAGGGCAGACCTTTTTTTGGCCTGCCAATGAGAAAGACGAGGAGCTTGTTGTGGACCCTCCCCTGGTGTTCAAAAGGGGTTGATTTTGGGACAGAGAGGAAAAAACTTGGAGAGAGCCCTGGAGTGAGACAGATATTGGGCCCTGGATGGAGACAGAGAGAGAGCCCTTGAGAGAAAAAAACTTGGAGGGAGCCCTGGAGTGAGACAGATAGAGAGCCCTGGATGGAGACAGAGAGAGAAGCCCAGGATGGAGAAAACTGGAGAGGAGCCCTGAAAAGAAAAGGGATTAGCGAGAGCCTTTCGGGAAAAGGATTGAACTCCTGTGAAATACTGTCCTCCCGGCTTGGCATTTTTATTGGACTTTTTAGTAACCTATGAAGCAAATAAATACTGCTTTAATTTTAAAATGAGGCTGTGACAAATTTTCTTGTTTGCTAACTACTCACAACGTTACAGTACGTATACAAGAATTTCGTGTTCCAAAAAATCCTACTCAGTGGTTTATTGGGTAACTTTAATAACGAATATAGTTTTTTTAAATTTATTTTCAAAACCTCAGAAAGAATTTCTCTTTATTAGCTAATAAGATGAGTTCCCCTTTCCTTTTTTTAAATAATGTCAAAAGAATAGAACTAAATTAGAAGACATGGAATGTTGTAATTCAATAATAACCCCTTAAAAATTTTTGAAATAAAGAAAAAAAAAAAATGGGGCAAAACACAAGAATTTTTCGAAAATTCGAATTTTTTTTTAAAATTGTATTTCATATAATACCATTTAAAACATCTAACAGGGCCAAACATATAATATAAAAGGGTTGGTTAAGTGAAAAAAAGACAAGTTCAGTAAAAATAATAATTTTATTGGAAATAAAAATAAATCACTCTAGTGGTTATAATTTATGTCCCATCGTTTCGGTAGTAGGTCTATGTCTTCACTCTAGAAAGAACGTAGTTGAATTTTGAGGATGTCCTGCCCAGCTTCCTTCACTTCCTAGTCCAAACATAAACGTAGTACTGCCTTAAGTGGTCTAAAGGTCTAGAAGTCACAGAGTGGCAAATCGGGACTGTACGGTGGGTGTTCTAACATTTTCCCAACGGATTTTTTTTAAGTTGCCTCGATTTCATGGGAATTGTGTGGGTGGACACTGTCAGGAAATTTCGATATCATTTGCCCCCTTTTTTCGCTTTTTAAAAATTTTACCTTAAAATGCTCGCCATAAACTGCCCCTATTCGCCTATAGATGTCTGCACTAAACTCACCTCCTGCAATCAGTTCCACCCCGATTAACACCCCAAAAGGAAAAGACTTTACTTTTTTACCCACAACCCGCACTTTTCGATGTCAAACATTGTATGCGGTGTACACTTCCTACCGTCCTTCATGTGCCCTTTTTGGTGGCACTGCTATAGGCTGCACTCATTCTCACGCAATTGCATGTGTCTACTGGTCCATTATTACTTTTTTTATATTTGGCCCCCAAATATATATATATATATATATATATATATATATATATATATATATATATATATGAACCGCTTTTTTCAAACATCGGACAAGGCCGCGGTATGCCCCTTCAAACTTCCACATAAATTTTACTGGGATGAATCTCATAGATTGTGTTTGAAGAGTCATTGCAACTGAGGCGGTTTGGCATCAGGGGCGTACCTACCCCATTATCACCCGATCGACATGGGGCCCCCCCGTTTAAAAACCCCATCACATGTGGGAAATGTTAAGGCCCCGAAAAGAGCCCCCAAGGAATTTTGAAAAGGGGTTTTGAGCTACGCCAGTGTTTGGCATATGAAACAAACTCTTTGTTTAGTAAAAAAATATTTTTTTTTCCGTAAAAGACTCAAGATATTTTTTTTATTCATGTATGCAAAAATTTATTTTTATAAATATATAAAAACGCTTATAAACTGTAAAAAATTTAGAACTATATACTCGTAAATTTTGTATTTTCGTATAGTGATTATGTACTTTATGGATAATTAAAAATTATTATCGCCTTTATTATTCAAAATGAATTAATATATTTGTTAATCATTGAATTGAATTTTAAAAAGTTTTTCTTATTTTTAAGAATGTTTTCAAATTATATGTTTCATCCTCTCGCATTTTATTGCTTTTTGATGCTAAAAGGTTTGGTCTAAAGACTTCCCCCAATCATTTATTTTATGTATTCTTTCTCACTACTACACAACAATAATAATAGAATTATTCTTGAATAGAAATGGAATGCTAATGGAAAAAATAGTAATATGAGCCCAATCTCAGTTTTCTATTTAAAAATTTAAAAAAATGAGACAATTTTTCCTGTTTTTTTTTGTGTTTATTGTTATTATCTTTCAGTCATTTATTTGTGTCCCAAATCTCACGAACTGATAAGCAATAAACAAGTATGTAAAATATTTTCACTTCGCGAAAATTAAATTTGTGTGTTGTCACTATCCAAATCTGGTATTTATTTTGACTTCGTTGCTAAATTGGAAATTATCATGCGAGTAAAAACGAAGAAGGAAATGATAATAAACTAAACAATATTTCTAGCGATAATTTTTTTTTTTTTTTTGACATTTCAGGCGTTCAAAAATGGGGAGAATGGAAACAAAACATATTCTCTTTATCCTTCTGTGAATTAGCTTTCGTGTGACTGAAGTTTTATCGGAAAGAACTGTATTTAGAAACAAAATTATTTTTCACGTTTTTTGCAAGATCAAAAAAGAAGCAAATGATATATGTATATAAAGAATTCAATTATTTTCTGTTTTTTCTCGAAATACTTTGCTTGAGCATATTCAAAATGTCTACTCATATTCGAGACAAGAGACATTTGTGGGTCAAGCAACACTGTTGCAAAAGAAAGCAAATACAGATAAATACAAAAAGAATAAGTTGGACAAGAAATAAATATAAAAATGATAAGGATAGATGACAAATTTATATATATACATATAACAAGCTATTTCATTTTTTAATGATATAATCTAATAATTTATATTAATGTTATATGTAAAAATAACAAAATGATAAAATAACTTATTCGTTGAAAAAATTGTTATAGATATGCATATGGGATTTTAAAAGGATTTGGGAAATAACAATTTTTTTTTTAGGAAAATAAAAATAATCACAAAAATCCTAATAAATTCTCTGTAAATATTTTGTTTAAAAATATACAGTTGACTCTCGATATTTCTTAGTTGGAGGGTCCAATGAAAAACTTCGTATTATCAAGAGTTCGAATTATAAAGAGGGTAGGGAAAAACAACCAAAATACACGAAGAGAAATTTTTTTCTAACACATTAAAATAAGAAACTGTGTAATAAAACAGCAATTGTACATATGTATAAAATTATTTTAAAGTATTTTTAAAGAGTACACGTTATACAGTATAAATATTACACAGAAGTTAAAAGTCCTGTCATTTATGTATTAAGAACAATTACTAAGAGAATACATACTGTACATAATTAATCTTTTTTGACGAAAAAATCTGTTATCTAAAATTTGTTTAATCTGTTATCGGTTCCCTCAGACACTGTCCCCAACATCATTGGTTCTTCAAGGCAGGGTTCAGTCCTATTTGGTGCCACATGCCATAAGTCACACAGATGAGTCCTAAATCGTCATGTCCCTCCGACGCATAATACACAATCCTACGTATCTCCGCTTCACAATAACGGACCAATCTTTCTGAACACATCTGTAGTAAGACTACTTGTTAAACGAAAGATAAACGGCTGATAACAGGTACGGCCGGTCTATTGTCCACTTGAAGAAGAAAGGCAATAAAAGTGTCTGTTTGCTTGAGCAGCCAGGAAGCCTAAAGAAGGAATGGCAGGCTGGTGATCCTCAAAGGGGTACGTTACAGCTGGGCCGGCTCTAGCAGTTTTGCCGCCCCGGACAAAAATGGAAAATGCCGCTTCTCTATCTAAAGAAATAAATTATAATTAAAAAAGATAAATGGTTCGCATAGATACACACCTATGAAACTTGAGTCATTCCTGCGGATAGATAGACAGCATAACTATGTTATGTACATATATATACATATTACTTTAACCCTTAACTTCGCACTGTTGCATTTCTGCAACATGTGATTTATTTTAATTTAACAGACTCAATATTTTTTTAATTACCTACAAATCACTTATCTGAGAAAAAAAAGATTACTGCAACGAAATACATGTTAATTTTGTCACTAGAGGGAAGTACATTTTTTCCGGAAATCGCAACAATCATAAAAATCTCTGATGAATTAAGAACTGTGTTTTTGCTAGAACAATTATATTTTATGCTTCCTCTTATTTATTGACGAAATAAATTATCAGGTAAGAAATTTAAACATTTTATGAGGATAATAAAATCCTCTTATAAAAAAAAGTTTTGTAATTTACAGCACTACTGCGCAATGTTGCACTTCTGCAACAAACAAAAAAATGACTGAAATTCAATTTAAAACTGCTTTTTTTTTCATATTTTTCCCTTTTATTATTACTTGAGAACTAGCTGATATAATTTTTTCATAGAAATTTAAAAAATTGCGAAGTTAAGGGTTAAGTCAAATACAAAAAAAAAGTTCGAAATTAAGGACCTAATTATCTGTTATTATTTCAAACGAGTAAAATGTAAGAGAAAGAAATCGCCCATTTCAAAATGCCAATTTCTTTTAAACAGTCTACTGATAGTGGGGATCACAAACGTTTACTTTAACTTATAGTGACTCTAAACACAAAAAACCAAGATAAAACATCTCCTGTGACTTTCTATCTACATAAAACTCTTATTGCCCCTCTCTTCATTTGGATAGTTGACACCGGACATCGTATGGGTGAAAGGAATGTCTATTGTGACCATACTCCGAGATGGAGAGAAAGTTACTAGTGAAAGATGCGTAAACTTATCAAATTTCCTGATTGAGAATGTACTCCTGCCTCTATTTCCTAAGTTTTAACATCAAAGAAAACTAACATTAAGCATACAGAATACAAAATAAAGATAAAAGACACATAAAATTAAATATTAAATTCACACCCAATATAATATTTCAGGAAATATATAAAATTTTTTGTAACAAAACAAAATAAATAAATATTATACAAATTCGATCCAAATGCCGCCCTTAGAATTTGCCGCCCCGGACAGGGGGCCGGTGTGTCCGGCACTAGAGCCGCCCCTGGTTACAGGAAGACATGCAGAAAAAATACAATACAAAACATGTAAGCTCCAAGCTGTTCGCTACATGACTCTACATGATAGTGAGTGTTCGAACTGTCGAGGGCTATGTTAGATTATTGAATGTTGTAGTCTGGCCAGCCGCAGATTTTATTTCGAAATATTGAATGTACCAAAGCGTATTGTTTGGGTTCGAGATATCAAGAGTTTTTCTAGGGGTTGAGCATATACTTCGAATTAGCGAGAGGTTCGTATTATCGAAGGATTAAATTAGCGACAGTCGACTGTATTTTTAAATAATGAATTTACGTGCCTTTGGCTCTGGGGCTTAGAGGTTGCATGTCCACTTCGTAAGCCCAAGATTGCGGATTCTAAAACGGATAGAGTCGATTGATTTTCCAGATGTGAAAATTGTAAGTATGCATGCCATATTATTATATGGCATATAAAAGATCCCTCAATTTAGCTCTCTGGTACTCTTAGCAAAATTAAATCATGGAATATTCAGCTGTACTAAATATTTTAATGCGAGCTCCGATGAGAGCTTGAATTAAAAATTAATTCAAACATCAAAATTCACCGCCACTAGATGGTGCCACCACTGAAGTGTCCCTCCCAATCGGGGGCTTGTCGAGTATGCAAAGGCTTACGCGCCAAAATTCAGCCTATTTGGAAAAAAAAAATTGTTTTCTGAGTTAAACTTGCTTTATATAAAAATTTTTTAAGAAAAGACTTTTTGTCCAGGTGGCATAAAAAATCAGATTCTATACGCAGAGGACATTCTCTCGACAACTAAGACCTGAAGAATTGCGATTGTGTGTGTTATTGGAGCTTCTCATGATTTGAATCGATTGAATCCTTATTGAATCTTAAGAGTTTCAAATATGTATTTTCAGGATTACCTTTGATAATATAAAAAATTGCTTGCAGAAAAAAACATGCCTTTTTGAACACACACACATATACATAAAGTTCTAAGTTTTTATTGTAATAAAACCAGAGAAAAATTTATGCTACTTTTTAATTTGAATTGGGAGTCACACACTTAAGGAAACACGCCGGCTATCGGGGACGGACCTACAAATTGTGAACAATGGCTAAAATAATGAACATCGCCTCTCCTAACTTTTACACCACGTCAACGTGAGGATTCAGAAACACGACAAATTTAGAGCGCATCAGCCCTTCTACGCAACGGGTCTTCAGTGATCTCAGGACTCAAATCTGTAACTGATAAGACTGTCTTTGCTTAGTGTTAAAGAAAAAGAGATTTGGATTCTCTCTCTCTCTCGTAAAATTTTTTCCTTCCCATTCAAAAGTTGAAGAGTCACTCACACTAAGCTTCTTGTTGTTCTTGCTTAAATCCCGGCAATCCCACAAGCTCGTTCTGCTGCCTTGCCAAAACGTTTTTAATATTATAGTAGTTTGTAGTCTTTTCAAAGCTAATAACAATGATTTTTCAAAAAGGCATTTATAAATTTTGAATGAATAAAATTATTGAAGTAAAAGTAGAGATTAAAATAAATTTTGAGACATTGTTAATTGAAAAGAACGCCATTACAGACCTAGGATGAACTGTGTGCTTTACGAAAACTATAGGGGATCAGTTCAAAGCTAGTTTTATTAATATTTGTTCACCCATGTAGAGAAATACGATAAACACTAATTCTTTTGGTCATCCTGGTCATTTTAGCTCCTAAATATTCCACTAACTAGTATATCTTCCTCCCATTTTCTTACAATAAGAAGCGATATAATATATTGTGGCCGCAGTGGATCTATCATTAAGGTCACATGCTTAGTGGCCGATATTGATTAAGTCCAGCCACGTGCTTGAATTCAGACCCAGGGCTTCGATAGCGCTGTAGTCCTCATTGCAATCGTGGCTGGTGTTGTCGAACCGTGCTTCTAAGTCCTGGTCCCACTGATGACCCTCTGTGCAGAGAAGCAGATGTATGTTAGGTCTGCCGTGGCGTATATAAGTGAGTGAATATTAACTGCACTATTCACCTACTTGAGAGCTTTCAGCGACGTACCTCGTAATTCTGAAACACGGTCAAGTGACGAGGACGACATCCGAGCTGGTAGCCCCCTGTTCTAACTACCACACCACACCAACGGGAGGACATTTTAACCTCGAGATATTTAACGTGCATCACACAGCCTTCTCTGCACGGCGGGTCTACAGCGGTTTCGAACACATGGCAGGCCGGCCACGAGTCCGTGGCCTTGACCTATAGGCTACCGCGGCCACCTTCTGTGGCTCAATCGTTCCTTTTATCTACCGACGGTACTTATAAGTACCACTCCAATATTACATAGAATAACCATTTTTACGAATACTCTGACGATACTTAGTAGGAATACTCTTTTAAATCCACTTTTCCAAGATGTATAGCAGCACGGGTTCTATGATGAATATTTTAGCGGGAAAGACGAATAATTTTACACCAGAAATTGCGTTTTCAGCGGAATGCAAAAAGATCGTCATTTTTGTTCCAAAATAATAGTTAATATCAAAAGGTAAGTGCTGTATTTTTTTTTTTTTTTTTTGTCAATGAAGACCTTAGAAAACGATTTGACTATTTATTTTAAGTGAACAGCGTGTATAATTAATTTTACAGTTGAATATCTTTAATTAATTAATTAGCTCTAACTAATTAAATTTCCCAAAGTTCAGTATTTTGTTTATGTATATCCCTTAATTTTCAATGTAGTGATTCAGAAAAAATTTGCATAAAAAAAACTGCAGTAAATCATAATGCGGTAGATAAAGGGGTGGGGAAGTTTGGAGATAGAATGCCAGTTCAGATGCCTTTTTTTTCATTTGAATGAGGCTAAAAATTATGAGGATTTTTCGTGAATAGCCCATAAACAGTTTCATAGTTCGACGCTAAAAAAGAATCATATCAAATTCACTATCGCGTGCCATTCGAAATTTTATGAGGGCTATTTTCTGTCTATTGGAACTGATCTTCAGACGCAGTGTGGGGTGTCCTTTTCACTCGGATATTGCTTAAAATGATCGCCCTTGAGCCGCAATCGGTTGAAAACATTCAGAAAATCGTTATAATTTCATTGAATTGTAGAAGCTACTATTTTCCAAAGTGCCTACAAAAGGGAACACACGCGACGCACTTTGTTCTGTTTTAAAACCAGCCATCGCGCACAGCCCCTGGGTTTTCTAAGAAGCGTAACACCCGCAATACTCGATGGGGCGTAACGTGTAATCGGTAGTCCACCATCCATGAAAGCCACCGCGGGAGACACCTGTGCCGTGGATGTTTAGCCCCGCTAATTGACCGGTTACGGCGAAGTTAATTCAATAACAGACGCCAGGCGGAGGACGGAGTCAAAACATTCTTTCGGCCCTCTATTACCTGAAACCAATTGGAACGGGTCGGGGGCAGTAATTCTAGTCTTTATATAGATATGGTGCTTAAATATATAGCTCTTAGTATTCTTTTATTTTGATTATTTTTTTGTAAAATATAACGATACAAAAGAAAAGGCTTACTTTTCAGATTCACCAGCGTAAGTTATACTTAACGCTAAATGTGACGTGACATGGTCAAACGACTACTTGTGCTCAAATTCTTTTCGAAGCAAACATAGAAAAAGTCTTTATTTTGTTGTTGACACACTTAAGTCTCTCTACAGGGCTTTTTATAGTAAATAAATATATATATTTTTCAAGTTTTAAATGTTTGTCCTTTTTTGTTTGCTTTCCTTTGTTTATTTTCTCTTTTTGTAAAATGTGTACACTACTGTTATGCTTCACGCAGCCTGTTATTTGAAAGTAATAGGAATTGCATTTCCTCGTAAGAATACTTCTTTAGAAAATGTGACACACAAGCGTATATTCGTTATTCAAAACTTTCTATGGCGTTTGTGAAAACTGATTGCGAATATTTTTAAAACTTTTTTAATGGATTAAAAGGTTTTCTTAAATTTTCCTCCGCTGCAACTGCTATAGAACAGTATTATTTTACATTATAATGGGAAAAATCAGAAAATGCTTTACAGAGAATATCACAAGTTCGTTTTGTTTATTCTTATTAATTATCTTACAGATTCTCTTGTGCGTGAACTAGTGCTTGGAACCTTTCTTCAGCTTTTTGGAAAATACAGTCGAACCTCTATAATGCGAATTTTCTATACAGTGAACTTTTTTCTGGAACCAAGAACATTTCACGATTTTCTTCATAAAATAACCTCCCTATAACGAACTAATTTAATATATAACGAATTTTTTTTTCTTGTAATTCAATATTTTTTTCTACCCATTTTTAAAGTATTTCTGGGCTTTCGTACGATGAAGTAGTAAAATTATTTGAAAATATTTAAGATGGATTAAAGTGTGAAGGAAATATACGTCTGAAGGGGTGTTTGGGGCATTGCAAAGATGCGTGGCTTATTATGAGAGAAAAAAAACATTCTTTCAAACAGGAAACTGAGAAACAAAATTAATAGACTTTACCCAGTAATTAAATGATACATCAGCTAATATATGCTTAAAGTTACAAGTTATAAAAAAATTTAAGTTTAAAATTTCTTTGTAGGCTTTAAATTAGAAAATATTCTTAAAATTCATTAATTTTTATATAAAATTATTTTCCTAATGCTGAAAATACATTGTATTCCTCAACATTCTTTTTTCTTGTTTTTTTTTTATGAGTATATAAGATATCCTTACTAATATTATAAACGCGAAAGTTTGGATGTATGTTCCTCTTTCACGCAAAAATAACTGAATGGTTTTTAATGAAACTTTGCAATAATATAGCTTATACATAAGGATAATACATAGGCTATAATTTATAAAAATATTGTATGAAGTTTCCAAAATGTAACGATAATTGTCAAGTAAGTAGGAAAAAATTCTGCCAACTGCAAGCAATTCTGGCGTGCGCTGCAAAAAAGCCGGCGACAGCATATATCTATCTTTTATGTGGGGAGCAAAACTTTCACTTTTGTTTTGTCTACGCCAAGCGTGCGCTTCTATTTTATTCCTTTGACCAGTGTAATCCCTACTTTTATTTTTTTTTAATTTTAGAATAAAACTAAATTTTGAATGGACAGGTTGTTTTAAATCTATCTTTATTTGTGTGAATAGCTAATACTGATTTTTTTTCATGGGTAAGCCATTATCGCCAAAATACTGAACCATACACATAATAAAAATTAATAATTTATTTCTATGCATGTTTTTTATGATTTTATTATGCACATTTGGTAGTAACAAATTGATCCTTATATCAAAATAAGTACCTTTATCGCTTCTGGTACTTAAAGTAGATAAACTTTGTCTTTCACACTACATCATTTGGACACATTTGCATAATTTGTTTGTGGTTAGTAGTTAATATTATAACGCTATAATTTTAATTTAATAGGCAGTTATTGCATTTTTAAGTATAAAAATAATAACTACTGTAATGTATTTTTTGGAGTGAGTGAGTGAATATTAACGTGGCACTGTTCAGCAACATGAGGGCTTTTGGTGACGGACCACGTAATTTTGAACCATGGTTAAGTGACGTGGACGATACCGGAGCTGGCGCCCCCTCCTCTCCTAACTACTATACCTCACCAACGGGAGAACGTTTGAACTCTCAACAGATTTAACCCTTTATCTACCGACGCGGTACTTATAAGTACTACTCACTTTAAAATAACATAGAATAACCAATTTCACGAATATTCTAACAATACTTAGCAGGAAATTCTTTGAAATCCACTCTTCCAAGATATATGGCAGCACGGGTTCCATGATGAGTATTTTAGCGGGGAAGGCGAATAGTTTTACAGCAGAAATTGCGTTTTCAGCTGACGGCGTTTTCAGAGGATTGCGAAGATTATCATTTTTGTCCCGAGAAAATAGTTAATGTCAAAATTAAGTGTCTTTTTTTGTATGTTAATGAGGACCTTAGAAAACGATTTAACTCTTTATTTTAAGTAAAAAGTGTGTATAATTAATTTTACAATGGAATATCTTTAATTAATTAATTAGCTTAACGGATTAAATTTCCAAAATTTGAGTATTTTGTTTATGTTTATCCCTTAATTTTCAATGTAGTAATCAAAAAATATTGCAAGAAAAAACTGCAGTAAGTCATAATGCGGTAGCTAAAGGGTTAACGGGCATCTCACCCCTACACGGAGGGTCTTTAGTGGTACTGGGCTCGAGACAAGGCCAGCTACGATCCGATACGTTGACCACTCGTCTACCGTGGCCACTGTATTTTTTGGAAGTGTAGAAAAAGTAGCCATTAAGAATTATGCCACGAAAGCGTAAGTCTAATCTTTTCCAAAGTTCTAATAAAGCTCGAGCTATGAAAGTAGCTAGACAGCTGCCAACTTGACTCTATCGCCAACATTTTGCTTTGTTTTTCATTGAATCGCCATTATAATTTAAGAAATAGCGTTACTTGCGAATATTACAATTTTAGCATAAAATAAATACAACAGAAAGTAATATATTAATGTATTTCACTTTCAGATATGTAAATTATTTACACTATTTTAAGCATTCATTATACAAAATTTGTAACAATGTGTTACTTTTTCTGAGTAGAGATCAGCTTAGGAAGGTGTTTTCAAAAATTGACCCTCAAGACAGTTACGGGCAGTTAAAAATAAAAAAATTCTTTTTATCAGCTATTAGATCTACAGACTTAAAATTTAACAAACGTGTTTTCTTTCTTTTTTTTGTTTTTGTTGTTGTTGTTCAACTGAGATATGCTAAAAGCTTTTTTTGTTTAATTTGCAATTCACGTAAAAAATTTAATAAATAAAAACGTCTTTATCCTTCAATCTGTATTATTTAATTTTTCAGTTCACCCGTACGAAGAACGGGTATACCAGCTAATATAAAATAAATAGATATTAATTTACGAAAAAAGTGTGAATAATTACTTTTTATAATACTATACAGCTTTTATGAATTTAAAATTTGTTTTATGTAGTTCACATAAAGTATATTGGAAGATGAACCTCATATCAACTATCGCCAAACTTTTTGACCTCACGGATCAGTCAATTCATAATTTAAATCCCACGGATCACTAATAGGATTATTTAAGTGTAAATATACTTATAAAAAAAATTGTGATCGAAGAACCTAGTTAATAAAGGGAAACTATTAATTGTAACTAAATTATGAAATAAACCATAATAAAATGAACAAAATTAACAGAAACTGTAAAAACAAAATTAAAAAATGGTTCAAGTTTATCAAACTTGTAGCATTATTCATTCCTAGTATGATGGATGTTCTTGCTTAATTGAAATAAGTTTATGGATGTTCGGATCCAATGTTGTTACTGCAAGACGGAGAGCTGCATTTATTTCAAGCTGAGATCGGTACCGTGTTTTGATGGTTGTGACTGATGAAAAGGCATTTTCACATAAATAAGTTATGGAGAATTGAATCAGAATTTTCATCGCCTGTTCACTAAAAAGCTATTCACTTTCTATGGAAAGCCAAAACTGAGATATTGATAAGAATGAATGAAGATTAAATTTGAGTTTCGTCAGACGATAGGTCGATGAGGCTTTCTTTTAGATGCATGTTTAAATTATTATCTGAATTTTCGCTACCCCACGGATCTATTACCCACAGATAATAATGCAGCTACCGCAGTACGACTTATTTACCGTGGCGTTATTCTATGAAGTTGCGTTTTTGTAACTATTCACGTACTGTTATAAATTGAATTATGTTTCAAAGCATCACTTCACGTGATGTGTAAGAGAACCACATTTTTCTGGGAACCAGCGAACTTTTCTCGCGGACCACCACTTTGGAGACCTCTGCTCTGTAGAACTAATTTTCCATATAACGAACATTTTTTCGGGATTAATGACTTCGTTACATAGAGGTCCGACTGTATTTAAAAATGGGAGGCTATTGTGGTCCTCGAATAATTGACTTTGGTCAATTATATGCGATCGTAGTGGTCATGGTCGTGACCTTGCGGCTCGGATTGCTTATGTTGAATCAAGAGATTGAATCCTGGTACTGCTACAGACAAGCCAAGTAGAGGAGCTGATACTTTTCATAGAGACTCTGTGTTACAGCTTCTTGTTATTCATTATATTTGTAATCCATTGCACTGTAGTTTTAATTCCGGGTTTTCTAAACTGAAAATTTACAGTGATTCTCAACCTTTTTTTGTTGTTGTTGCGATACATTATTAACAATTTCACACAAATTGGGTGGTGCACTAACACAAAGAAAGGCTTATAAGAATTTTACTTATCTGTAATGCACTATGTAAAATGGTTTATGATATAATTTTCAATGTTGAATAAAATAATACGTACGACAAAGACAACAAAAAGGTTGCTGAGTAATTATACATAATTACAAATTACTTATAAGAATACATTTAATTTGAAATTTGAGCTTGCTGATGTTTGCTCGTTTCGTTTAAATTGGGTCGTAAAAATAAAGTCACTCTCGTTTCGTCATCTACGTTTAAAAGTCTCGATCTTTTTTTCATTTTCATTTTTGTTAAAACTGAAAATCCGAAGTCATGCAAATAAGATGTAGACAATTGTTACAATATTTTTAAAAATGTGTTGGTTTTTATGAGCCGCCTCTAATTTTAATCCCGAATGAATTAATTGACTCTGCCGAATCTTTGAGATTAAATCTCGATTATTAAAAGCGAAATTAATTCTTTCTTTCATTCAAGATCTCTTAGAGGTTAAAATCTCTTCAAATCATTTATATGCGTCACTGTAACACACATTAGTAAACTTTTTTTGCGTAAAGGTCGTCAAAAATATGAACTCAATAAATAATTGTTAAAAATTTGATATATGTACCTTTTTGAATCTATGATAATGAAATCACGATGAAAAAATGATATGCGAATATTATGCATATTTGATTTTCCTTTTACGCTACAAACACAAAATAGAATAAAAAAATTATTTTTGAAAAGTTTTCAATCTAGAAATAAATAATAATATTAACCAACCCAACACAAAACAGTACTTTGGCTTCATAGATGCGTATAATATATAAATTATTTTACTTAAAATCTTTTATTAACTTTAAATAATACAACTGAAATTGTAATCAGGTAAGAATGTTTATAACAGAAGTAAATATGAATAAAACATGGTAAAAAAGTTGGGCTTATTTAAATATAGGGATTCGTGAAAAAACGATACATTATTTTTAATTACGATTTTTTTTCCAATAGAAAAGAAATTAAAAGTTTCTTTGATCGCGAAAATTGTTTTTGAAACTCCTGAATCTAAATAATGCTATGGGATCTTGTACACGAATGAAATAACTCTAGAAATCGAATTCTATTAAATGGCAATGCAATGAATGTATTATATTTTTTTCTTGAAAAATTTAGAAGAAAAGCCAAGAACCTGAAATTTTCATATCTTATAGAGGAATGTTTTAGCTATTGTATTTTTTCCTGTAAATAATCTTCTAATTGTGTGATTTTCAAATTATTGATTTTTTAAAAAAATCTAAAAGTGCATCTGCAAATCCTCTGAAAGTATTTGAAGATTTCAATATGACAAAACAATTATACCACAAAAATTTCAAAATAAATATGTTTGATAGAATGTGAGAAACAGCAAAAAACAAACAATACATAAACAAATAACATTTACGTTTGGGGGAAAATGCATCTTAAGATACCTTTGGAGTGACTAGCGAAGAAATGCCACACAAATTCCTAGTTCAAAATCTTACTTTAAGCATGCATTTTTTTGTGTATGTTTTGATTACATTACTTTTCTCGTTGTATCTATACGAAAAAAATTGCAAACGGAAGGAATAGAATGTTATGAAGTCCGGAGAAGAGTAATTATGCATCGTGCTGCCCTCTATTGAATGATAAAACAAACAACATAAATTCTACTGAATGAAATGACATATACTGCCATCTATTAGCCAAAAAGAAAGAAAGAATAATTTACTCACATTTAATCTCGACAAATGTTTTAAACAAAAGCGTTAATCGCTATATTAATTAAAAAATTATTTCCAGCAATAAAACAAGAATGATCATGAACGCGTCTCGAAATCTTTCCAAAAATGAAGCCAAAGTCACATGTTACATCTAAGATCGCTTCAGAAGTGTTTCAATACATCAGGACCTTTAAATCTACCCGATTTCTTTATTAATCCAGTGAATTACTCAAAAGATGATTGATAAAATCCAGCAGCAATACAGTCACTTGTATTTTAAAGTGTATATTTCTCGATTTGGACACAACATATTTTAAAATCAATTCACACTCATAAAAACACACAGCTCGTTTACAATGCTCATGTAATACAATCACGTTTCTTCACGTCACAGGGATATGAATCTGCAATAGATCCTCCATCCCCTAATATAATACAATCAATTACAAACCCATTTTTATATTGATGAGCTCGCAGGCTCGTGAACAGTCCGTTCACTTCAGTTCGTTTTGAAACGTGGACGGCCTTCCTCACATCACCAAAGCCCATTTCCGATCTTTTTGTTTTAAATGAAAATGTATACTACAATTACTAGAGGAAATGTTTAATCGATTAGATAACACTAAACATATATTTAAAAAAAGTTTTTGCTTTCACTACACGCTACATTCAATGTTATTACTCGTAATAATCACTTAAAACGATAACTTATTTATTCCTAATGGATCAAAAGAAAAAAGTAATAAAGCGTAATTAATACAATTACTTTGACTCTAATGAAGCAAATAAGATATACAAAGAAAGTTGCTTAGTAAAAATTAATTAATGCATATAATTAAATTTTTAAGAAGTGTTAACGTTATTTGTAAATATATGTGAAATTCAGACATTCAGCCAAATTAATTGTATAAGTAGCTTTTTACTTGTATGGATTGGAGTAAATCAATGGGAAATTCATACTTCCGAAAACAATGTAATTTTCTTATGCTCCAGATTGCTAATTAATATTAAAATTCATGCAATATCAAAATTATTACAACCAAAACATTTCAAATCACATGGATAGCAAAGAAAAAGTATAAAATTTGGAAAAGAATTTAATTGTGAAAATTGTGTTTATTTGCCATCAGTTCACAATCAAAGTGAAACTTGAGTATTCACAAAATAAATTATGTGCGTTGTATGTGTGTTGATCCAAAATGTAAATTTGAGTTTTAATCCCATTCTACTTCCATTATGAGTTTTAAATTTGTTAATACGTCATAAATAGAATTAAATTTGATTTGGAATATGGTAGACCGGCATAGATTTAGTTTTTATTTAGTTTTAGTTTTGATTAAACTACATTCAAAGTATAAAAGAACAAGAGTAAACAAATACCATGTTGTCAAAACTAAAACGAAGCCGTTGAATGAATAAGTTTTTATGATTATTCATACGAAAAAAAACTAAATTTGGCCTCAAAGAATAAATAAATGAATGAATAAAGAAAAATAATTAAATAATGAAAATGATTAATGCTCTCCAAACAACAGCTTGAAGAAAAATTTGTTTCATTCAGAGATGACTTCGTATCTCCAGAGCTACTGAAAAATGGTTCAAAATTGTATTTTTAAAAATTCTACAGAGAATCTCGATAAAATCTCTTGGATGTGCTCATTGACATAACCCATTGTTTAAGAATGCCAAATGTCACTCGTCTGTGGTTCTTCGTTTTAGTGCGACATCACAGGCGCACACTTTCAAGCACACAAAATCTCTCTTTTCTATATATATAAATAGACGTTTGTATATATGGAATCGCGTATCACTCTAACACCGTTCAACCAATCACTATGAAAATCGGCATGTATATGTACTTTTGCGGAGAAGGTGTTTGGGCTATCCTTTTTGTTGCAGCTCCCACCAGGTGGCGCTACAGCACATCAACTTCTGCACCGTTCAATCCATTGCCAAGTTGTCAACAGGGTCGCCAAAAAGATACCAACTTGGCTCTATCGCCAACGTTTTCGTTGTATTTCCATTGAATCGCCATTATATAATGTAAAGAACGGCGTTGCTTGCGTATATATATATATATATATATATATATATTACAGTTTTAACATAAAATAAACACGACAGAAAGTAATATTAACGTATTACACATCTAGTTATAAATTATTTACACTATTTTAAGCCTCCATTACACAAAATTTGTAACAATGGTTACTTTTGCTGAGGAGAGGAGCTGAAGAAGGTGTTTTCAAAAATAGACCCACAAGAGGATTTCGGGGCGTTATAAATAAATAAAAAATCCTTTTTATCAGCTATTACCTCTACAGACTTAAAGTTTAACAAGTAGTGTTTTTTGTTCGGCTGAGATATGCAAAAGGCTTTTTCGTTGTTTTGTTTAAGTTGTAATTCACGTAAAATGAACTCATTAAAACCTTTATCCTTCAATCTGTATTGTTTAATTTTTTCAATTCACCCGTGCGAAGAACGCGCGCGGATATACCAGCTAGTATTAATATAGATTCCCAATTACCAATTCTAGAGTTTCGAAAATGGCCCTCTGAAGGCTATCACTGCTATAAATAGAGTTAGCCTGGCCTTTGAACGACTTATACCCTTTTAAAGTTATTGATTGAAAATGCTTTTATTGTTACGAAGCATTCAACGAGAACCAAATCCCCTCCCCCACACAATTTTTCCTCTTCATAAAGAATGTTACAAAATTTTCCCACACACACTTAAACTACATAATTTTTTATATTCTCCCAAGTTTGTAAATATGGTAATTTTCCCATTTTTTAAATGATGTTTCCTAAAAAGAAATCGTTAATTCGAATGATACACTATTAAAGCTTTAGTAACTTACTGTGTACTTCAGTTAAGAAAAGGTAACGAAATTTGTGCAAGGTATATAAAGTAAAGTTAGAAGTGGTTTCCTCTTATGAAAATTATTATTCTCAAGTAACCTTGGTTAAGAAACCTTATTCTAGAGATCAGTGGTCTTCAAACCTTTTCGACTTAAAACCCTATAACTATAATGTGTTTTTATGGACTCCTCCTCCCAAACACACTTAGAAGAATATATCTTAGGATAATATTTAAAGTATATCCAACACGCTCGGAGTATTTAATTTAAAGGTAATTAAAAAGTATTATATTTGATAATAAAAAAATTGATCTACTTTTAAATATAATTTACTCATTAGTAATATTAATTTGTGATTAAGGTTTCACCTGCCCATGCATTATATTTGGTAGCTGGGATATATGGTTGCATTTTTTACACAAACTGCCGAGGTCTAGTCTATTGAAATTATTTGCTGTCGCATTTCATATTTTGCATTTAAAACTTGTTTTTATATTTTTATTTTTGTAGTCACTCACATGAGAGAAATATTTTTCACTGAAATACATTGTCCGGAATAGCATTAAAATATTTATAGCAAAGTGAGAATCTTCTGTGCATGCTGCATGAATTTGTAACCTCATATTTTGGAGCTGTTCTTGCTTAAATTTAGATTTTAACTTCGAATCTGTTGATACGTCGGTAAGTTGTTCTCTCTCCTTCATATAATCGTGGTTTTTCTTCACAAATGAAAAAAAAGTTGCATTTTCAATTAGAAAACTGTTTAGTTTTGAAAAGCATTGCACTAACGAGAGTATAAATTATTTCGTTTAACCCAGCATGGTAAATAATAGAATATTCACAATCTTGTAGATAGTACATATAAAGAAAAAACGCGCGCGCGTTTTAATATTCTTTTATTATATTATAATAAAAGTTCAAAAAGTATAATATCCGGAACACAGTTTCAAGACCACTGTTCTAGATCAGTGTTTCTCAACTCAATTAACTCTAAGGACTATTTTAGCGCTTCGTTGCGGACCGGTAAGGTTACTACTTTGGACTAGTGCAGGGGGCGGCATCTTTTGAGTCGGAAGAGCCAAAAATTACAAAGTTTTTAAAGAGCCACAAATCTTTTTCTTGCCAACAATAAATCGCACCTGCATAAATAAAGTTTTTTCATTAAAAAAGAAAAAAACTAATCTATTTATCCATAGGAAAAAATATTTATTTATTCATATATAAGTAGTGTTTTTCACAACGAATTAGATAATATACATATGGCATTATTAGATAATTACTTATTATTTAAGTACAAAATTAAAGCAATTAAACATTTACTTTTACAACACTAACTTGTACTTCAATAACAAACAATTGAGCAAACAAATTCAATGGGAGCGATGGCTTTGCATGGCTATATATATTCAAGTAGTAAAAACTTAAATTTTACTAAACAATGTAACTTGTACTTAAAAATAAAAAAACAAAAAAAAACAATAACACATTTGAGCAAACAAATTCATTGGGAGTGTGGGCTTTGCATGGTTTTAGAAAGTTTGGATAAATTTGGCTCATAACTTGTTGTTTTAAGTTTCAAACACGACTCTAAATTTTCATTTGTTAGTTGGATTCTTACTTTACTTTTAATTATATTCACGCAAGAGAACGCTTGCTAGCACAAATATATCGATCCGAAGGTAGTCAGGACTTCAATGCCAACTTCTTCATCTCACTGTAGCAATCTGGAAGACTAGTCCATGCGTCGAAAATAAGAGTCTCAACTTCCGGCCCTTCTTTTAAATCTGTAAACTTTTGTTGCGTTACATACATACATTTCTGGACCTCCAACTCTTCCAACTTGCTTTCCACTCCACAAAGCTTTACTTTTTAAATCGATCAATTTCATTTCTAGAGATCAATATCAATTTAAAATGGATCAATGTGGATTTCGTTACTTTTTGATAAAATAAATAATATTTACGTAAAATAAATAATATTTACGTATAGAACTAAAGAGCCCCAGCTTTGCATTCGAAGAGCCGCAGGTTGCCGACACCTGGACTAAGGGCCTGATCTTAACTGATGCAAAAATATGGAACTCAAGTAATATTTGGACTAGTTCATTTGTAAGTATTTACATACTTTCTACAATGAAAGATATACTAAAAATAAAACTATTATTTACTTGTGACGAAGCATATCTCTTTCCCCTATTTTCCAACAGATCCCTTGCCGACAGAAGCTGCGAAAATTCCAGGAATTTCCCTAATTGCTGGGAAGGAATTTCGTAGCTGGGTGGTCGAGTTTCGGCACCTTTTTTGCCCGGACTGTCAAAAAGAGGCGCCGTATCATTGTGTGTTCATTTTCCCAGAACTCGGTGACGCCGTCGCGTCTGAGAACATACAAGTGTACACCCAGCCTTGGCGCCTCTTTGGGGCGCGGCAGAGGGATACGACATCAAGGGAGCCGAGACCGGAAGGCGGCAGCAGGACCATGGGGACTGAGGCCGACAAAGAGATGAGCGGTTGCTGACTAGGAGAAAGAGATGATATAAAAAGGGCGAGAGAGTCCGGATGAAAAAAAAGACTGGATCTTTGAAGGGAGCGGTTCTGCCGTCCCTGGAGCGATAGGAAGAGCGATAACGAGCCCGCGAAGTTCAGCGGTCTCCTGGCTTGAAAGATCGAGGAAACGGGAGAGAGTACGGAAGAGACTCGAAGTGATTACGGACCAACCCGCGAAGAACAGCGGTCTCCTGGCTTGGAAAATCCAGGAACGGAAGAGAGTGCGAAAGAGACTCGAAAGTGATATTGAACTGTAAGTAGAATATACCCTTTTATTTATTATTTTGATGATTTTCATGTTGAAATAAATAGTTAACCCAGAGCTGAGAGAAATCATTACATACTACTTGTCAAAGTATATAGAAAAGTATTATTCCTCACTGTAGATAATACTGCCAAATAGTGACTGCAGCCTGGCAGCGGTTCATGGATCGGAAAATATATTTCATGGAACAGTGGTTCAGAAATATTGTTCCAGTTCGATAGAGAAAACAACGGTAATTTAAAAAAAAATTCTATAACTTTTGAAATATTTTCTTCTCACTTGAAACTACTTCAAAGTGGTCTTCGGTTGGCGATTCCCATGTATGACACAAGAATCAAAGAGGAAATGAAAACCACACACATTTGAACTTTACTGTGAAAGGACATGAACAATCAAACTTGTAATTTAGCTTTCATTTGGAAACCATAGAGCAATGAAAACTTATTGACATTTTTAATATTCGTTTTAAAACTAAACACACACATACATCAGACATAGTTTTAGAATCAGACAGGGGCTAACTATTCAAAAACCTTTCATTCTGAACCCAACTTTGTGTAACCTACAATTATCGTAAAATAATGAAAATTCTTTCTCAGTTGTTTGATTTGAATAGAGTGGATTTTTTATACGCAACACACACAGAGAAAAGGAAACAAGAAATTTTCATAGAAAGAAATTTAGAAAGGTCTCATACTGTAGTTTGAAAGAATGTTGTTCTCTCTAGAGTTACATGAGGAACACAGTAATGCCTTTATTTTTAACCACGGTCCAGTGACGAAGAATGACACTTTAATTGACAACTCATTCTCCAAACTACGCCACGCCAACTTGAGAGCTTTGAGCCCCGACAGATTTAATGTCCATTAGCTTTTTTACACGGCGAGTCCTTAGTGGCATCATACGCCACCCACCAGTAGTGCACACAGGAATTTTTCAAGGAGGGGGTCCAGGGTTGAAAGTCCACCATTCTTGCACGATGCTTTTGATTTTGTCGATTTTCGGAAACAAAAAAAAAAAAACAAATTTTTGTAAAAAAATTAATTAAAATAAAATTACCTTAAAACAAATACTTAAAAATTTTTACCTTGCAAATTACTTGAATTAAAACAATCGAAAAATAAAGGTTTTGGGGGAGGGGGAATTGAACCCTGGACCCCTCCTTTTGTGGCCACTGCCGCCCACGAATTCCCGACCGTGACCACTAGACTAACGCCAGCAGGCAAAAAGTTTTAAAATTTAAAGACTTCCTTTTGCCTGTATTTTTCCGGAAAACTTTAATTATACATCTTTTTAATGTTTTATTATTTAAATAGAAAACTTTTACCTTGCTTTCTTGCTAGGATGAGAAAGCTGAATTTGTTTTTAATTAATTTTAGAATTGAGGAAGGCTTTGTACTTTTTTTATAATTAAGATCTGAGGAAAGGTTTCTACTCTTAATCGGTTCATTTTCGCGAATCTAGTTAGTATTGCAAAACTAGGGCGAAATTTCGATTAATTTATTGTGTGCTCAAACTTCAATATAAAGTAAAAATTGAAAAAACTTGTTTTTCTCTAACTATTTTGTCAGCGTCATCGTGAAGATCGTTACTTATATTGTATTTTTTGAAATATTTGATAATTATTTTAATAGTATCGGTTATTACAGGGATTCCCGAAGTGTTTGCAGCGTGCTTACTCTTCGGCGTTTTTGAAAGGGTGCCGCTGGACATTGCAAAGTTTATATATATTTTGCTTTATTGAGAACATTTATAACTTCGTGCACCACAAAGTATCACACGGGGGCTTACATAGCGTGAAACACGCATCACAAAGAAGAGAAGAATTACCACACAGACATCCATGTCTTACCCGGGATTCGAATCCAGACCCTACGGCACCGCAGTCAGCGTCACTAACCGCTCTACCGGATGGGCGATAAAGCTTATATTATACTTATAACTAGATGTATTTTTTGACTTAGGTTGCCCCATGGTATCCTATCTTAGTTAAAAAAGGATGCCGCTTATCTAAAAAGTTTGGGAACTGTATTATTCAATTTATGCATTGAAATCTCAAGAGAAACTACAAAAATAGTGTTTACCAGAGTAATAATATATGTTTTTCTGTTTACATAAATTCATTTAAAAAGATTGTCCATACACAATGTGATAATATATTTTAAAAAAGAAAGTTCACATGTAATTGAAGGTTAAAAAAACTTTTTATTTTCAGTTCACTGAACAATGGTTATAATACAATGATTATACAAATGATGTATTTACAATGATTATTTACAAGAGAGGTCATATTCTTCTATAAAAAAATTTCTCTGAGTTTCAGTCCACGATAAAAAGACTTGAATTTTTGTTTAGAATGTGTTTCTTTCATCTTCACTCAAAGTTTGACTTAATTGTGACAGAAAAGTTTTGAAATATTGATGCGTTCTATACGATGGGTGAGATGAGCCCTCATATTGGAAATAAAGAAAATCCTCCGATAGAAGTTTAAAGAAAAAGCCCAAGATTCTAAGAGTGAAAAATAAAGCGTTTCTTTTTAATGAAGATTACAAATAATTTTCTGATTCTGTATAGATTTTATTAATGTACGGACTCTCAAATGTTATATTTAATTGATTAATTTTCTTGAATGGGATTAGTATTCACCTTTAGAACTAGTCTCTACTGGCCTGGAGGAACGGAAATAAAATGTAATGAAAACAACTTGGAAAATTATAGTATAAAGGACTTCAGAAAATAAGAGGGACAAAATTGTGAGACCTTGTTAGAAAGAAAGAAAATGTCTCAAAAGCCACATTAAAAATTTGAAGGAAATTCAATCTTGATTTATGATATATAAATCTTTAGCAGTCCCGAGTGATGACACAAAAAGTCCAGCAGAAAACAGTTATTTAAAGCAAAATGGTTAAATCCAAGAAAAAGTTGTTAACTTAAAATTTTGGGGACAAAAAAGAACAAAAAGACAATTAGCAGTGGCATTCGATCCCAATTTAGAGGCTAAAAGTAATAAAAAAAAAAAAAAATGTATGGGAAATTATACAATACTCTATTGTAACTGAAAAAAGGGAAACCAAACTGCTCCCGTGCAAGAAATAGGCAAATGATATACCTTTTATGAACTTTTTTATTGCTACACAAATGAATGAAAAAAATCAAGAAAATTCGAAATTTGCCATAAAAAACCCCAATATTAGGGCAAAACCATCAAAAAAAAATGATAGCATCAAAAATTTAAACGCAGAATCCATCAAGAACTATTTTTTTTAAAAAAACGGGGTTTCCCCAACCAAAAATTTTTTCACATTCAAAATTGTTTAAAATTTGGCGACATCCGAAACCGGACTCTGCAGTGTCCCCCACCACGATAGGGGGGGGTAGGTGCAGAATACTTTTGAGTTTGGGGGGGCGCCGGGGTTCAACTTTTTTGGATCTTATCTGTTTGGGGTGGCAGATGTTCAAAACCGTGAATTTTCATCATAATCGGAAGGGGGGTCCGCCAAAATCACGACGTCGGCTGGATTAGGCATGTCCATGCCCGGCTCATTCGCCGGGGCCAACCCCCGTATCTGCCCAAAATTTCCCCCCTTCCTTTCCCCTTATTTTCACGAACCCATAGGAACCGTGCACATGTCCAAATCCATCGTTGGCCCCTGACGCCACCGGTCTCCGGGTTGTCGTGCTTTTAACCAAAGGTTTTGGGGTGTGGTGGTCAAAAAAAGAAACGAAAAACCATATTTGAGGTTTTGTAACAAATAAACTCTTCCTCAGAACTGTTTATAATTTCCGGAGAGACATTGATATGCAGAATTAACAACGGTAAAGTCTGTATTGACAAAAAGCGAAAGTTGGAAGAAATATGCAAAAGCTATAATAGTTAATTCTGTCTTTGATGCTTACTTATAAACATAATATATTTCAGAAAGTAAGTACTGCAACTAGCATCAAGGAATATAGACAAAAACTATTTGTATCAAATAACGAGAGTAACCCTGTGGTGCAGTCTTGATAATGCAATGTTATTATATCTGCCCCCTTCAAATTTATTGACACACTCTCGTATATGTGTTTGATCGCATTAATTAATAGAGCATTTCAAAGATACATGAGGGCTATTGCCGACGGAACCCATCAAGTACGAAAAAATGCTTGGGGGCCCCCCCACCCTTCCCGAATTCAAACCACCATTGTGAAAATTATAAACCAAACGTGCAAATTTTTTAATTAACGTGCAGAAGACGCTTTACGAAGAATCTCCAATTTTCTTATCGACGAGTTTTAATAATCCCCCAAATTTAAAAAAAAGGCACAATTTGGATATGATCACCGTGACCACATGGCTTGTATAAGGAAATTACTGGAGAGGGAAATAATAAATAAATGCTGTGTTAAATACAAATAGAATACAATACGTCAGACAGGTGGCATTAGTAACAATAACAACAGCAGAATACAATACTGTGTATGTGTGACTCCAACTTTAGCAAACATAAATAAAACATAATTAAACTTATTTATCTACATGGAATCTTACCAGTATTCAATTACATTATGTAATTTGAATTAGTACACACATAAATAGAAAGCTGTGGCTCACCATAAGAATGTAATTGCTATATTTTTCATCTCTAAAGATCAATATGGCGTCTTGATTAATTTGTTCTAACCCTTTATCAGAACTGTGGTAATATACCTGCCACCAAATTTAAATCAATCTAATCTCTTTATCATCACCTTCATCTGTATAATTTACAATTAATTTTACATATTGTAGTATTTCCAAAACATATTTCATTAATTTGGTGTGTTTACTATGAACTGATCTATTTTCATAAATTTCATGAAAAATAATACGCAGTAATTCTGAATTTAAACAGCATCATCTAAGCGCATAAAATATTTTCAATTCACTATTTCTTTGGAAGGTTGCAGTATTTACAAAATATATCTTAGAAATTTAATGTGGGTAGACGTAAAAGGAGGCCCAGTGGCCGAGTGGTAGCGTGTCGCGCTTCCACACCACAGGTCCGGAGCTCTATCCTCGGGCAGAGCAAGGTCGACTCAACCTTTCATCCCTTCAGTGGGCCGATAAATTGAGTACCAAGCTCGTTTGGGAACTAAAGAATGAAGGTTTCGCGTCAGAATGGCCCCTGACTGGAACATCTGCTCATGCATCTCAGCGCCCAATGGTCACGTATACTGAGATGAGCACAATAGGCCTTGGCCCTCATGAGCTGTTGCACCATTGAGTTTAGTTTTTGTAGACGTAATAGGAAACAAAAGATACAAATGCCACCATAGTGGGTTGTGGTAAATATATTTCCTCTAAAGAAAGGGGTCTTAAAAATCCAAAACAATTTTACCTAAAAAACAAAATTTATTCCTTTTAAATCAATCTCGTTGCCAAAAGTATTTAAAAACACCAATACTAGCAAAAAAATAAATAAATAAATAAATAAAATAAAATAAATAAAAAAACACCTTTGATAAGGAACAAAATCAAAATTTAACTTATGTATTGCCAATTTCCAATTTAAAAAATTGGGAGTTCATCAATGTGTTGAATTACATTGCAGATAGTACTGGAACAAAACAAAAATTAAAGTCATTTCTTCAAGTGCGATGGTGTTATTTGTATATAATTAAATGCGATACATACTACATGATTTTTAAAATGTATTTAATTATTTTCCAATATCATTTATTAGTCCTTCTATTAGTTTATAATTTAAAAAAGTTTTAAATAAAATTCCGAAATACCTTCTGTTATTCAACTATAAAATCTCTGAAATTTAAGATGGCCTTACAATATAGGGTCAACATAAGTTTACTTCAGGCAGCTATTACCGCAACATTTCAAAAATAATTACATAGATCTTTTGAATTATATTATACATTTTGTATTATATTTACATTTGTATTATATTATAGTAATAATAACTTAATAAAGAATTTATGTATTCTTTCAATGTGTGTGTGTATTCTCTCTCTCTCTCTCTCTCTCTTTTTTTGTTCCTTCATCTTAAAACGAAAATATTTACATGCATTTTCTAAGCTTAAAATCTATTACTTTCTTTTAAAAAGAAATACATGCATTTTAGTTTTTATAATGAATTCAATATTCCAAAGGATATATTTCTAGTCACAATTTAATTTCAAATGTGCAAAAAAAATTTAATTAAATAGATTTTTAGACAGTATGAAACATCAATCCAAAATACTGGAAAGAAATTCTATGATTTATTACTAAGCCATTATTTGATAATTTTATAGAACCCTCAACAGGGTTTGCTCGTCTTGCAACACATTTTCATACTTATATCTCTATTTTCTAGGGTTCCTGTTTTTCAATACTATTTTTAAGTTAGCGGGCTTTAAAAATTCTATTCGAAATTCTTTCTATGTAAGTATAACTATTGAATATAATATTAATACGCGGAAAGTTTGAATTTCATTTCACTGCTAAAAGGTTTTAAGATAGGAAAGATCCTTTGTAGAATAAGAAAGTTTTGTTAATGTTAAGAAAATGGAAAGACTTTGGTGAAAAATTTGGTCACCAAATATTACCAAGTTGCCAATTTTGGAGAAAAAAATTACCCTTGGAAAAATCCAGAAGGTTCTAGGATGATTATTTGACGAGGCTCATATAACAGTGCTCCTCAAACTTTCAATATTTTCGACAAAATTTTCAATCACAAATTTCATCGTGCCTCTCTCCATACAATAGCAATGTATTGAATTCAAAAATTATATACTTTGACGCTAAAGTTCGATTTTTTAATTATAAACCGTAAAAATTACCAAGATAAGCATTATATTTTACATATAATTGTGTATTTGACAAGCCCGTGGGGTCACTTGTAATTATTTAACTTATTCTTAACTCAGTTTTGATGAGTTCTGTTAGGATCAAATACATTGTGATGCACTAATAAATTTATAAATATATCATATCAGTGAAAATATGTATTTTACTTTTTATTATGTCAAAATATATTTTTTTTATCCTTTCAGTAAATTACTAGTTCCTTTAAATATTTTTTTATTTTTAACTTTTTGATATGCTTGTGCCCCCTGATAGTATTTTCACGGCCCCCTAGGGGGTCACGCTCCACAGTTTGAGAAAAACGCTGTCATATAAGGTTCTTTCCAATCTATATAAAAATGATGCAAAGAAGTAACGCGAGGGAGTCAAACATTTGATGGTGTGAAATGAGTTTCATTTGCCTTTTTCGAAATTGAGGTAATGGATTTGCTTTGTTTCTATATTTGTCGGAGATTTGAATCTGGGAAATTGTGTATTTATAGAAGTCTGAATTATTTCTGGTCGGAAGAAAAATTTACTTTTATTACGACAGTTTTCATGAATAAATTACGATTTACTCGAAAAAAAACCTGTCTGTGTTTATTGCATGTATATTATTTCCTGCCTTTTTTGAAACTCGATCAACACGTGACAATAGATATTTTGCTGTACATATTATTATTTTCTACCAATACAGTTACCTTTATTTACTATTTTTACTTATTTATTTACTATGGCTGATAATTGCATGGATCGTTAGTTGAGGGAAAGGTGTATAATATATGACTCTAAAACAAATTTGATATTTACAGTAAGCTCTTTGTCTTTTTATTCAAATACATTTCTTTGATAGACTTCAATACATTTTTTTGCTTTTCATTTGTAACAAATATTAGTTGAAATAATAAAAGTGAACTTACCCCGATCTCATCGTTTCTCATTCGAACCAGTTCTGCTATGCAGCAGGGAAGAATGGCCAGCAACAATAAAATCTACGAAAGACCCAAAAAGAGGGATATAAAAATTGTTTATATAAATGTTAAAGAAAATCTTAGTTTAAAAGGTGTATATAATATATATATATATATTCATTTGACTGAAATGAGTAACGCAGGGCTATCAAAAAAATATATTTATACCATGAGTTTTAAATAAATTCAGATAAAGCTATGCCTTTGTTTTAGACCCACACACATTCCTGCCGTCATTATTAAAAAATATTTAAAGTATTTCATCTGTGTATGGCAAATAAAAAAAAGTTTAAAAAAAATGTCTTGAAAATTTTATGGAACAAAAATTAAGACTCACAAATGTTTTAAGGATTTCTTTCCCTTTTCTGTATTTAAATAATAATTATTTAGATTGAAAACACATCGATCAATAAGTTAAAAATTGTTTTTTTGGACATAATTTTTATTTCACCAAGAGCTTTACGTGAAAAATTTAATTTTTAGAATAAATATTTTGCTTGCATGAGCAATGTAACATGACCTTATAATTACCAGTTCCAATCAATTCTTGCTAATTTTATACTAGAAAGATTTACAGAAGAATACATCCCACATTAAAAAAATTCAGAACTTTTAAAGGTTTGCAAAAAATGAGACAAAGTATTACTTATACATTTTACCACTCCTATGAAATGTATTTTTAATAACTCAAATCATTTTATTGATTAAACAAAATTTTTTTGGGGAGGGGATATCTATTAAAAGCAAAGATCTTTTATTATAAGTATTCGGACTGTTGCTTGAACCGTGATTTAAAAGCGCATAAATGAATTTTCATGATATTTAGTGCCATTTAAAAATAGAATACATGTATAAAATTGTTTCAAGGACCTTATTAAAAAATTATTTAAATACAATATTTTAAGTAAAAAATGAAAAGAATAACCTTATTCCTTTTTATAAAAATGTTTTCTATAATAATAATATTTTGTTTATAAAGTCTCTTCAGAGAGTCTGAAAGAAGATTTTTGGCACCAATATTTCAAAGTTACCAATCTACATTAAAAATAATTATCGGCGTTTTTTCTTAAAAATTTCTCTCCTCTGTTGTAAAGCAAAATATGGATAAATCACCTTCTAAGTTATATATTTCAAAAATTCTAGTTCAGCCTCTGTACAGTAGTCTGAGCTATGCACAGGCAAAATATTATTATAATAGAAGCATTTTTCATAAAAGGAGGTTTTGAAAAATGGGTATTCTATGTTCATTTTTTGTCAAAATAGTGTACTTAAATAATTTTTAATTGTAATAGTATTCTTAAAACGTTTAATATACGTTTTCTAATCTAAGTGTGATGTACTGGGTGATCAATTAACTACTATACGCTTTTTAAAATCAATGGCCCTGAACGGTAGTCGGATAATTAAATTTTTAAAACTTTTAATGCAATTATTTCGTTCAGACGCCAGTTTCGCGCTAATCTTCAATTCTTGCTTTCATCTGATTTTCATTTACGTCGGGCTGTGAAGCAACGCGGAAACTATTAACGATGGAATTCCTAATTTTGAACCACGGTCAAAGGACGGGACAACAGTCCTTCCCTAGCTTCCATACCACGTCAACTTTAATTTACCCCACTCAGCTAGACAGATTTAGGGTGTGCCTCTCTACACAGCGAGTCTTCAGAAGCACCAGGTTTAAAACCCTTTGACCGACAACACTGAAATGGAAAGCCTGTGACCATGGGTATTATCTGGTTGTCGCGAACACCCTGGACGATCCCCTTTATGTACAAAGCTAATTTTAATGTAGAAAAGTTCACTTATCAAAACTTACTCAAAATGGTTCAATGTACTGGTGGTGTATTTTTAACACATAAAAATTTACTACTGTGACAAAGAAATGTTGTTGTTGTTACTAATGCCTCCTGAGCGGCATGTGCCAGATGGAGGCCCATGAAATTCATCATGGCAAAGGGCTAGATCAGGGGTACCTCTAACCTTTATTTCCCTACTGGGCCGCATGCACATATATCAAGCTATTTCATGGCCCGCAACATGAGGATAAATGGGGGAGAAAATGATTTAAGATCAAGATAACATTCGAAATTTAAAATGTGGGAAAATTGATCAAAATATCATAGCTCCTGTTTTGCTTTTTAATTTTCTTTCATTATTTTTAATATTTTTTTTATTTTTTGATACTAACACTAAAATTGTAAGCTTACTTAAGAAAACACCTTCCTTCACAATTTCTGCATCAGTAAACTGCTCGCTATGATTACCAATAATATAACAAACTTCATAGGATGTCTCGTTACCGCTGCGATATTACCACTGACAAAACAATTTGTTGCTGTTAAAAGATTATTCAAGAAAGCCTATATTTATCACCTCTTATAGATCTTTCGAGGAAAAAGTGCCATTGAATGATTCCGGTTTTTGGTACTTTTTGGTACAGCACTTTCGCACAAATCAAACATTTAAATGTCCATGTTTGCTTTTCACTACAAAATAGTCAACTTTCCAATCAAGGTCTTGCAGGTAAACGATATATATTTTCTACGAATATTTTTCGCTTGCAAGATATGAAATATAATGAAAAATTTTAGTCCCACGCATAAAATTGTTGCTACTCCACTGTTGCCTGTTATCACTAACCGTAACCATTCCAAATAGAAAAAGAAAATTTATATCAAGAATACCAATATCAAAAAGCAAAATTGATATATTTGATTTCTTGACAAAGAATTTCCCACCAAATTTTTAAGACAATGTTCTTAAAAAGTAAATTTCTCAAAGCAATGGGCCATGACCGGACCACTTAAAAAAGCTCGGTGAGTCGCAGGTTATATTGTTAAAAGATCTACGCCTGTCGTTAGCCGTAGCCTTGAGCACCATTCAAGTGACGTTACGATTTAGCTCGGTTCCCCCCTAATTTTGAAGGAGAATATCCTGGAAGGAGGTCAGGGGCATCCCATCTCTCTTCCCCTTCCACCAACCTCACGAGAGGACTTGCGGCTCGATGGCTATTTAGAGTACTCCCATACCACGAAGACACTATACATTTACAAACAACCATGACATCTCTGGGATTCGAACCCAAGTCTCACGCCACAGCAGTCAGCGTCGCTAATCACAACACTGGATGGGCGGCGTGACTAAGAAATAATTAGTTCATTTGAATCTTTTTATTTCCTACGCACAAATCACAACAGAATTTAAACATTTGAGAGTTTGCAGATGCACTGTGTGTGTGTGTGTGTGATCGAATTCCTTGCCAAATGCTCCCAGCGGAGAGCGTCTTGTCGATTATTCGACGAACACAACAGGAATTGGCAGCTCGAATTTCGGGGCTTCCTCGTGAGTAATCACTAGGTTTTCTTTCTGCTCGCCCGCATGAGTAGTTGATAAAGGATTGCTGGTGGTTTTTAAACTGGCTCGTCCCTTTCGCTGGAGAGAGGGAGTTATATTAACGTTGCAACATCTAATGGTGACAAACCTCGAAATTTTGAATTTCTGTCAAGAGACCTGAGATGCCCCAACTACAACACCAACGAGAGGACTTTAAGCCTCGACAGATTTAGTATGCATCAGCCTCCTCTACACGGCGGATCTTCAGTGGCCCCTGGATTAGAACCCGAGACACTCCGATTACAATTTCTTAACCGTGACCACCAGGCTACAGCTACTGCGGCCACTCCATTTGTTAGAAGTTAGGGAAAAGAAAGAGAGTTTCAATTTGCAAATGCATATGCACTTATGCTCCTTATTTTTTCAAAGAAATACTTGAATATTTTTATTTATTTTAAAATATTTTATTTAAACACTTTAAAACAAGATAATTATTGATTTTACACGAGGAATCATATCGCTAATATTAGAATGCACTTAATACTGCTTATAGATGCCCATAGGCAACGTCGTTTTGCTATTTTAATACTTTCTTTTTTTCTAATTTAATTATCCGTTAGGAAACAATTTAGTGTCTGGTACTTAAAGAGAAAGTAAACTTTTTTTTTTTTCCTCGGAAAAGAGAACTGTGTAACTTTATCAATTCCTAAGTCAAAAACGAATTATTGCTTTGCTCCAACTTCGTTAATTTTAAAGATTATTCTGTAGACATTCAAGCAATTAACTGTAAGCATTTTATACACATTTACTAATTAAAATACTTAAATAACTTATGTTTTTCCCTAATCGAATTAATTAAAGTTCGCATTTCATCTTTTTTCCACGAAAGACAAGACAAAACAAAAACTTACATGAATATCCATAACGTTTGTTCTTACACTGTTGGGAAAACAATTCAATTTGGATCAACTGACAAATCTGAGTTTTTTTCCTCTTCCTTCTCTCTTTATATACTTTTAGTGTCCCTTGGGTGACCACACGTGAAAGCTCTCTGATTGGCTGGCGATATCCCTTTCACTATCATGTGAAAAAGGAAGTGGAATTGTTTTGGGAGAAGTTCATTGCTGCGTTTCACAGTTGACAGAACAATGTAAATCGCCTTAAATCCGAGAGAAAGTGAAGATGAAAGCTCCAGGCCCTTTACTTAAGCCGTTTACTTGAAAAAAGAATATGAATCATGTTCAAAGAAAGTAAAGTTATTTTTAGAGTGCTATAATTTGTCGCGAGTTTATTAAGAAAAAGCCTAGGAAGCTGCTTCGACTTTTAAATTGGCATACAATAAATACTTTTTGAAAAGTGAACGACAGATTTAACACATTTCAATCCGGTTTTCCTGATTCCATATTTTTTATATTATTATGAAATCGAATATATATATATACATATATGGGGGTTCAAGTGGATTCGAGAATGGTTTAGATTCACAATTCGGTCCGATATAGCAATTAGTTAAAAAGATATTAATTAAAAACCTTGAAACGCACAATTGTTTTACCCCTGTGTGTTGTTTATTCCGCTAATGCGCGGCAAAACAAACAAACAAACAAAAAAAAAAAAAAGAAAGAAAAGGGGGAAAATTTGGTTTTTCGTACAGCCAATTATATGTTGCATGTCCGAGGGTTGGCAAACCATCGCATTTGTTTGTTTATACCCTTCAAGAATTAACCAGAATTTTGGCAAACACTGTACTCACACGCAATCGATAGGTCGAATTGTGGTAATTGTGCATGTGATGACGTCAGGTACTGTAATAACTTTTTTTATAAAAATGTTCATCAAAATGGTCCAGATTGGTACAACTTAATCAAAAAAGTTTGAAATCTTCGGATTTAAGAAGTGTGTATTGGACAACGTCTGTCGGGCCGCTAATGAAATATATATATATATATATATATATATATATATTTTTACAACAATATAACCATCGATATCCAAAAACAACTTAGAAAAGTCTGAAAAATAAAAACATCTCGATAGTTTTTGCATTTGTTCGCAGACACACGGGTGCATTTTGGAAATAAGCGGTCCAATTTGTTTGTAAGGACTACCACCAAGCACGTCATCTTTCTGCGATTTTAGTATTGGTGACGAGGTAAATGTAGAACATGTGCTCCTTCTGTGTTCCAAGTTTGCCAGAGAAAGAAAGATCATAAGACTGGCTCTCAAGGAAATTAACATAAATTGACTTCCAGATTTTCACCGGAAGTGCTTTTGACCATTTCTGTAAATTTGTTGTAAACATTTGAAATCTTTCATAACTTTTAAATGTTCCTTTATTTCTCTTTTTTAATGTGTTAACAATTTTGTAAGCTTAGTATGATACTTTTGTAGAACACAGGGAATTATAAATATTTCCGACAAAAAATAAAATAAAAAAAAAATTGTGTGTTTGCTTACGACCACACGATAGAAGTGAAAATTTCTAGTTTATTCTGGTAAGATAATCTAATGTTCGGAGGAACTATGTTTTCTCTCACGATATGTTCGCATGTGGATGTTAAGTAGTTCACTTTTTCGTGACCATTCATCGGGGGATTTGTTTATTTTATCCATTTTTTGTAAAGGGCAATGTTTAAATAATTACGCATAAAATTAACATATGAGACGATTTATATATGTCACTTAGTCTATTTAAAAGTATTTATATGTAAATAATTTATGCAGATTATATTTATATAATATATATGTTTGTATGGTACTTAAGTACTATCGTAACAATGCCAACATTCAAGATAACTCTCCAAGTTGGCAATCCTGATTGCCCATGTGTCGCACGCACTGAATTGGCCACCATGTGTTTCCTTTCATATATTGTTGTCAATACCATTGCATTAATATGTACGTATGGTTTATATAACTTATATAACGCCTTGTACTATGAAAGACTAAGAAAGCTTATGCCCCCTAAGAGCCATTTACTTTTCTTAAAATTCTATAGGCGTACAAAAGAAGAGGTGTCGGACTCTTTCAAAATTAAAGCTTTTATTTTCTCGTAATCTCTTAGTTGTCATCACCAATATAAACCAAAATATTAGCAACTTTTTCGCCAATTATTATCATTAAACTTTAAATCCTTTAATCTTTTTGGCACATTTTTGTGCTTAAATATGCTCTTTTTATTTAATCAAAAAATAAATCTCATGTTTCGTTTCCTTCTTGGCACAGGGTGTACTATTATTTGTAAAGCTTTAAGAAGTTTATCTAATGAAAGAACACTTTCAACAAAACATAATACGTTGAATTTACACATTCCATTTGTTGTTGGGAGTGTAACCTACGCAACTCGTCTTCCTTTTTAAGTTGCACAACTGTGGTCACAGGAAAGTCCAACACAAATTCCTTATCTTTTATAAATTCGAGTTTCAAAGTATTTCTTTTTGTTCAACGATTTCAAACGATTCATGTACTGTTTCACCGATTTCTTCTAATACAGCTAGCAAGTCCACTTTTCTAAGATTTTTAAACATTATTGATCATAAACAATATTCAACGGAAAAATCAAATTCCCCTTTACTGCATAAGACGTCTACTTCTCAATGGAGAATGTCAGTTTGATAACAAACATTGAAAAATATTCTTATAAAAACTACCAGAATCCCTCTTCCGATTTTCTGCATCAGAATAATCTTTTTTTAAATTATTTTTGCTTGAGCTCGTCTATTCTCGTTTTCTCACTGAAGTTGAGTGAAAGTGGTCTACGGGCAGTAATACACTCATGGACAAAAAAATTAGCGCACCAAGAAATAATTGCGGGATCGTAACGAAACTTGGCATGAAGGTACACGTCGGGGAAATATGCAGATGATTATAAATGCAGCGTGATTGCGCATTACATATAACCGGTAGAGGGCGTTTAACGTCGTTCTCCGTGGAGTATGAAACAGGTAACCAAAGTTTGTTTGAGTGTGCTGAATCGTTTACAAAGAAATAGCTGAGGTAAACATGCCATTACGCCGTTTTCGAAGACAATATCAGCAGCTGTCGCAGTTTGAGAAGGGGAGAATCATCGGCATGATGGAAGCTGGGTGGTCAGCTAGGCGAGTAGCTCGTCAATTAGGCCGATCTGATTGTGTAGTGAGAAGGTCTTGGGACCAGTGGATCCGAGAGATGTCATTTACACGAAGACCAGGCTCAGGACGCCCTCTACAGACCAGTCGTCGAGAAGACCGCCACATCGTAAGAAATGCACGCGTACAGCCAACTGCTTCATCGGCCGCCATCCAGGCACTGATAGCATCTTCACTAGGGGCCTCTGTGTCTTCTCGAACCATATGAAAGCGCCTGGCTGAAGGACATTTGGGATCGCGGCGCCCATTACGTGTGCTGCCTTTCACGCCACCCATTGACGCCTCCGTTTGGAGTGGTGCCACGCACGAGAAAACTGGACTGCAGAGGATTGGAACCACGCGATGAATCCAAATTCAATTTCAGCAGTGATGACAATTGTTTTCGTGTGTGGAGACTCCGTGGTGAACGCCTCAACCCTGTCCTTTCTTTACAGTGACACACCACTCCCACATCTGGTGTGATGGTGTGGGGTGCCATTTCCTACAATACACGGTCCTCCCTAGTATTGATCCTTGGCACCATGACAGCTCAGCGGTATGTCCATAACATCCTGCAACCACATGTGTTGCCACTCATGCAACGGCTCCCAGGAGCCCTTTATCAACAAGACAATGCTCGGCCTCACACGGCAAGGATGTCACAAGACTGTCTACGCACTGTTACTATCCTTCCTTGGCCTGCCCGATCCCCAGATTTGTCTCCAATCGAGCACATCTGGGATCATTTGGGATGGCGAGTTGGGCATCCCACGAGTGTGAAGAACTAGAGGCAAGGTTACAGCAAATACGGAACGAAATGTCTCAAGACATCATACAGAATTTGCATCCCTCAAAACCCGATCGTATCGCATCCAGCATTCGCGCTATATATAGAGGGGTTCAACAGGGTATTAAATCATCCGTTCTTTTGCTTTTTTCTCTGAAATAAATTATTCTTTTCCTTTGATTTTCTAATCGTTTACTTATATCAAAGTAGTCATTACGTATGTAAAATTTCATTTCATTTTGACGACTCCTTGGTGCGCTAATTTTTTTGTCCATGAGTGTATTTAAAGAAAGAAAATAAAACTTCACGGAAAAAGTGCGCATGAAATTTTTACTTAAAAAAAAACACGCCCCTAAAAAGTTTCTAATTCAAAACTAAGCGAGAGTCACCAATCCAAGCACGATTTCTAAGAGCTGATCAAAAAACGAATTAGCGTAACACACCCAAACTTGAATTTAAATTCACTCTTCAGCATAACGCGCCGAAAGAATTTATCACTTCAAAACTCAAAATAAATGCATATGTAAAATTTTGAAATTTCATGGTGTACAGAAATTGATCGATTTTATCAATTTATTGCTCGTTAAAGACAAACTTACTAATAACTCGAGGGGGATATTCGCGATGGAACTCATAATTTTAAACCAATGTCAAAACTCTATTCTCCATCTTCCCCTTATACTAATATGAGGACTCTTTACATCGGTATATAAGTGTTTACCCTTGTTATAAGATGTTTCTATAGTTGAATGAGGTCTCGAACATACAGCTGAACTGAAACCTCACTCGGTAACAGCACTCTGATTGGTTAAAGTTAATGCGGCTCTAAGACTATTATTGATGAAAAGTTTTGGTCAGTTTTTCTCTTAAACTATTGTCATAGTTCATGGTTAGAGCATCGCGCTTCCACACCACAGGTCCGATGTTCAAACCCCGGGATGGGCAAGGTTGACTTAGCCTTTCATCCCTTCAGTGAGTCGATAAATGAGTACCAAGTTTGCTTGGTAACTTAACACTGGGGGTTTCACGCCAGACTGACCTCCTGACCGTAACATCTGCTCATGCTCCTCAGGGGCCATGGTCGCGTATATTGAGTTGGGCACAGTAGGCCTTGGCCCTCATGGGCTGTTACGCCACTGAGTTAAGTATTGTTATAGTGTATGTCAAAACTGCTTCATACGCGCATGAAGAGGAGTATTAATTGTATATGCATTAAAATTTCTGTAAAGCTCTTGTTTTGTGCTAATAGCCAGGCTTCTTCCAGTAAAAAGAAAAGTACTATTGTTGTTACAACAAATTAAAAATACAACCTTTTTTATTGCTGATATTTCCACAGGCAAGTAAAAGAAATTCGGTTGCAAACACGCTGTTTCTTCCTTGTATTCTGTTTGATTTTATGATAGCAATGTTTTGTAAAGATAAAAAAAATTGAAATCAGTAGCTTATTTTTCAACATATTCGTATCTGACTCACAATATATAAACGAGCTTTTTCGCAGAGTAATCTAAGCTTGAAAAAGTAGGTCAATAAACTCTTATTTGTATACATAAAATGGGAGAATTCTCGTCTGTATATAGTGGGGGAGAGATTATTTATTAGCATCGCTCTCTAAAGAAATGTACTGTGGAAATTTAAAATAACTGAGGTAAATAGACACTTGAAATAATCTCGTCAGTTTCACCAGTTGAAAGTCAAGTGAATCACTAAGATGAAAACATGAAATGACTGCATGCCTTCATCGTATAAGCTTATAAATATACCTCAAACATATATGAATCAAAAATAAATTAGTTAAAAAATACTAAAAACACGCTTTTATAGTAAATGGAACTAAAAAGTAAAAAATAATTCTTAATATAAGAATAAAATGATTAACAGGGAAATTAATGTTATTGTTGTAAAAGCGTGAGGTGCTTGATATCAATTTTGTTATAATTTCTTACTAGTTCTATTTCGAAATGCAGAGTTAGAGTAAAAATGCAGTACAAAGCACTCCACACGCTTTTACCACAAAGACTAATTTTCTCATTCATCATTTTATTCTTATATTAAAATTTCTCTTTTTACTTTGATTAATCAAAAAAACGTGCTTTTTAGTTTTTTTAAACTATAATTTATTTATCATTTTTTAGTTCGATCTATAATAAAAGGGTGGTTTTTCAGTTATCATTTATTCATTGATAAATTAATCTTAAATTCGTCATTTTTTTTATAATCTGGAAATTCCATTGGCATCTTATCAGTACGTCGATACAGCCTGAAGGAAATCTGGAAGAGCTAAGTTTGAAATATTTAATGCGGAAGAAGGTGTTAAGTCAATGATATTTTTCACTAAAAAGTTCACTATTATATTAACCATGTGCGTTTTCGTTCTAGGGTTGTAACTTAATCTTTTAGTCACCAAATCTGAAAAGGGCAAATCATGAATCCTGATAATCCTGTCAAAGGAACAAAATTATTAAATTATTGTATTGTCATCGATTCCTGACAAGTGTGCAAAATTTCGAATTAATCTGACCTTTTAAAGTGGGTAAAAATTAAGTTCAAAGATTCCGTTACAAACAGGTGAAGCTAATACAAGCGCGTGTTAATAAATTTATAAGAAAAATCTCTGAATATTATGAATTCAGTTAATTAGTTAAACTATTACCGTTTTAATACGTGATGGCTTCTAGTAACCATTTGCTATTAATAATTATCCAGTGAATAGTGTGACAAACTCATTCTGTAAATATTGCTAAATATTATGAAAAATAAAATACAGAAAAACGATGTATATTGTGAAGAAGCATATTTAACATATATTAATCAGCATAGATTTCTCTCGAAAAAGCCCCTGTACCAGAAACTTGATGCATTGAATGGCTATTGTGCGAGTAACAATGAAGGAAATGTGGTTGAGATATCTCTGAAACTTAGTTCGATTATATTACAGCAAAGTTTTGAACTGATGTCCCTTTAAACCATGAAGCAATCTTTTTCGTATGCTGATCAAGAAAACTCGTAACAGTTTGGAAAAACTTATTTCAGTAGATTGTATGCAGAAATTTAGTTAATGTGACAGGTTTTAGTGAAAATTTTACATATCTATATTTTTATGTGTATAATAGTAAGCGTCTTTTTTTCGAAGTTTCGATTGGTTTATCTAAACAAATTCTTCCTAAAGTAAGCTGTTTTAATTTTTTGAATCCGTCAACCCCTTTGTTAAAAAAATGAATTACATAGACTTTTTTCCCCGTCATGTTTATGCGCGGTGTATATAAAATAAAGTAAAACAAAATTTTTTCATCGCCCTGAAAAGTAATAAATAAAAATAGGAAAAAAATATGGGGTTTTTGGGTGGGGGTATTGCATAACACATAAGCAATAATTATAATTCAAATGTATAGTAAAAACTGGTTTCATGCGATCCCTTTTTATGCGATTTTTTTGTGTAATTTTTTTATGCGGTACATGAATTTCAACGGGTTTGACGCCATTGTAATGTTTTCTATCAGTGTACATATATACACTTCAAGATACTCTCTCTCTCTATTCGCTTATTATAAACAGTCTCTTGATAATGCAGGTTCAATTGTTTTCTCTTAACACGCTAGCAGCAAGCGCTTGATTGAGGACTAGACTATCAATGACAGTGAAATTATCACTAATTTGATAAGAGTATGAAAACGGACTAGAAGAACCAAATTTTATGATTGTGAATAAATTATATGTAGGGATCCAGCTTTCTAACAAAACGGGAAAGCATCTTCATAATATAGATACCAATTTCGAAAGGAGTTTGAAATTCTAAAAATAGCTTTGATCATGCACATTTGGTTATTGTGACGTTTATAAGCCTCTAACCAACCAGCCGTCGTCACAAAAACTTATCACTTACTTTATGGTGCCAAAAATAAATCAGTTGAAATTGCATCTTCAAGATACGAAAGCGATTTTGAACTAATTCATCAGCGGCGTAACGTACACCCCACACTGCGGGGGGGCGACCATGATACTAGGGGACCAAAACCTGTCTTTGCAGGGGAGGGGTCCTAATATTTTCCGTTACGCCACTGAAATTCATCACAAGAAGATGCGCCCTTCGGATTAGATTAGATCTCGTGTTAGATTTTCAATCCCGGGATTTCGGGATTACATTATCCAAATCTCGGTATTAGGATTGGACATTTTACGAAAAATACTTACACATTAGCATTGTTGAAATTGCATAATAAAACTTAAAATATAATTAAAAATAGATTAGGTATTAATTTTATTAAAACAAATAAAAAAAACTAAATTCATCATTAAAATACAAATACAAATATTACATAATGAAATTTTAGAAAAACGACATTTCTTCATTCCTTGTGTTTCTGTAAATAAGCTTTTGTGTGAAAAACAGCTCGTCCAGCATTTCATCGTTCAAACGGCTTCTCATTTTTGTTACAAATTTTCCTGCCGAAGAAAATGCTCATTCGGATTCTATACTAGTAGCCGTTATCATCATTATAATAGGCGAATGTTCTTCTCAGGTAGTACCACGTCTCTCTCCTTTTCAAAAAGAGACATTTCCTTTTGAATTTTTAGTGATAGTTTCTCAAATCTAATAGACTGCATTTTTGGGTGCATGTACCTCTTCAACAATAACTTTACCCAGTTCTGCTACACTTAATCTCCTTTTTGTGTATAAATTGATCTAGTTATTGAATCAGAATGTGAATCAATTTCAAGTGTTACCTTATTTCAAATAGAAGAGCCAGTTGCATGAGTTGTTAGTAGAGCAATGGGATTTGAAGTGTCTAAAGTCTTTCAATCAGGTCCACTATTAATTAACGGAATTTAATTGAAGAAGGAACTGTAACAAAATCTGTAAGGCATTAGCCCGTGGGTGATGCCTTACTTCTAAGTGATCCTCGTGACCTAGGGGTGTGGAAGTGAATGAAGAACCAGGCGTTGCCGTAATCTTAATATCTCTTTATTAAGATCTAACTTAAACACTATACAATGAAAATATTTATATTTTAACTTAGAGGATCTGAGGTGAAGAAACACACAATATGTATTAACAAATAAGCGTGATCCTGAACACTATATTTAACTGTACCGCTTACTCCTAACCTCTGTTTATATACACCATTCCTAGTATTTAATAGAACGACCCTACCTTTCTATATCTTGGGTAGCCGCAAATCTCTCGGATCCAAAATGGCGCGTTATGGTTTATCTCGTATGGAATGGTATCCACCTTGACTTGTACACACTGGCTCCAATAGTTGAACTCTGGAATCTCGGCTTACTGCAGCTTACGCGCTTAAAAAAACTCAAACTAGCATAATCCTTCCCAAAAAGGGCCACACCGCTTACGCTAAACTTCTGCTATTTAAAAGGTTCTTAATTTGCATAATCACGCTTCGCTTCTGGATTTGGTTGGAAAGAATTTGCCTTTTTCGGCCCCAAAGAACCCAAGAGAACAACTAATAGAAAGCGCGTTGAGCCCGTCACAAATCTATTCTTGAGCTATTGTTTATATTATTGTGTAAATATTTTTTTTATTGTGCGAGAACCATTTATAACCCCGTGCACCATAAAGTATCACACGGGGGCTTACATAGAAGTAAGCGTGAAGCACACATCACAAAGAATGATTACAACACAAACATCCATGCCTTATTCGGGATTCGAACCCAGCCCCTACGGAATCACAGTCAGTGTCGCTAACCACTATACCTGATGGGCGGCAAGTATTGCAGTGAGCCACTTAGATCTGGGCGACGTTCTCCCATACGAGAAATGAGAACTGCATATATTCTTTTACTTATGGCATTTATGATTGCACGAAAAAATTCTACGTACATATTTCATAAACAAAATATAATTTTTTAAGAATTAAATTCTTAGAAAATTGTGATGAAAAAAAAATTTTAAAGTATAAGTTGGAAAAATTAAATCCCGGGATTGGAAAAAACATAGGGATCCCGGGACTGCAAACCCTAGTAGCAGTGAATTATGTATGTGTACTTCAAAAACTTCTCCATGTACATAATGAGAAAATAAATGTTTTAAAAATGTTTCCTAGTGCAATTTAATTATTTATTTCGTTTGAAAGTACTTTCTCATAAATTTCGTAAGTAATTCACGAATTTTCTGAATGTGACTTTTTTTATACGGTCCTTCTCTGCGCGTAAAGAAAAAATTCTGTAGTATATCGACAAAGTTGTTTGTTATACGTAAGTATTTATGTGTGATATATATATATATATTTCAATATTTTTTTAGAGGTTTCTTTTTATGGGTGGTCTCTATATCCACCGTACAAATGCAGAGGTTTTATTGTATTTATTCTTACTGATCTTAACGCAAGAAAAACTTTTTTCACAAATATCAGTCGATAAAAATGTAAAGAACATTTCCCAGCAAATTTCTTCATTCACATGGAAGCTTTTCAGTAGACAAAGATTTGTAAAAGTTAATTGTCATTGCATTAAGCCTTTCCTACATACTCTGATCTGACTGTAAATCAGTAAGTTTAAGTTGCAGTTCTTCAGGTGCTGTTTCAATATTAGCAGTAATGAGAGAGAAAATTGAATTTAGGATGATTTTTTTTAAAATTCCTTGCCCTTGAATTGACGTTGTCCTCTAAATTCTGCAGATGATCTCTAATCTTAGCAGAAGCACTTTCAGGTACTTTGTTCTCTTAATAAAGGAATTCTGTTTTCCTAATATTGGAAAATACGAGACAAATCTAGGTTGCATATGAGAAAAAAATCTGTTTTTTAACTGTCATGGCGGAACGTAAAAAAGACTCCGAGCCCGTAGGCTGCTATATACCCACCCCTAGCATAGATAGATATAACGTGCATTAGACACTAACTTTTAGTAACATCAGAACTCGAACTTGAAAACAATGTCGGTCGTAAGTTCATGATTATTGCCCTTCGGGAAAAAGAAACAGGCTCATTGGGAGGACAATCCATAACCCTTTAAACCCAAACTGCACGATCGTGCGGGTTAGACATTCTAAAACATTTTTGCTTCTGGAATAGTTGTATGTAAGAAAATCCCGAATCCAACGATTGAGCGTGTTTACTGTAAGTGTAAAGTATCACTATTTATATATCAACAGACGATGGTTGTGGTCCATGTTTTACTTTCAGATGGTAAATCTAGATTGGTTTTCAAATACAACGAAAACACGCTCTTCTTTATATCTGTCGTAAAAAGGTAATTATCAATATATTTCTTATTGCTTGTATACAAATTTTTGTATTAAAGTTTAAATAATTGTAAAATAGAAAAGATATTAACTTTACTCTATTAATGTTGCTTGTAGAACTCGAGATTTCGTTACACGTACGATCGTGCGGGTTGGGCGTTACTTGAGTCATTGCAGCTATAAAGGTAAGTTTTGCCATATAAGTTTTCTTTTCTGTTTCAATAATTTTGATGAAAGCTAACATAAAATAGAAATATATAGTTATATATATATAATTAAAACCATATTTCCTTGGGGTTGCCATAGATGAGTCCCTTTTTTCTTTCTCTCTCTTTTTTGCAATTAATTTTCTTTTTCATACATTTCTTGAGGAGTATGGCATTTTCATCATTTACACAGATATCTGCATCCGTATCTCTCCCGAAAAAAAATCTGGGTTTTCCAGTGGGAGTTAGTATGATGTGGTTTAAATATTTAATTTTTTAAAGTAATAAAATTTTATGATACGTTGTATATTTTTCATGGAATACTGTGATAACTTTTAACCAAAAACTTTTTCAGGTATCTAAAAGGAAAAAAAAATTCACACAAGAAATTTTGCAATTGAATAATAAATCAAATTGAACTTAGATCAGAACTTAGTGATCTTTCGGACGATGACAATACTGCGAACAAAACAGATGAATCACGTATATTGAAAGGAGAATCAAGTTCAGATGAGAGCGATGAAGAAAAAACATGGAAATATTTGAAATGGAAAGACAATTTTGGATCATCATTTACCATATAAGGGTTTCTTGAACTCATTCATTTCATTGTTTTAGCTGTTGCAAATTCTTGGTTTCTGTATAAACAAGATGCAATATTAAATACTCCTCCTCCAAAAATCAAAATGGATTGCTTAAAATTTAAATTAAGAGATAGTTGAAGCACGTTAGAAGCCTCTCCACCTAATAACAAAGGTATTTTAACTGATGATGAAGATAACAGTGTTGTGTGTGGTGTGTGATTCCATTCGCAAAAGATCGAAGTGTTATGATCCACCTGCTATACATATTATGCCTTTTATCCTGGTCATTCCAGGATAAAAAGGCTTGATACGTATAGCCAATTTCGATATGTTGATGACATTTCAAGGCCTTGCACAAGGGCAGATTTGAAAACTACGAAAGCAGTTCGAAAACATGTTGTGAAAAATGCAATGTATATTTATGCATATCAAAAACAAAAACATGTTTCAAAGATTTCCACAGGAAATAAATAATGAGTCAATAAAATAATTAATTTTACATCAATAATTTCCTTATTTGTAACAATTTTAGTTGAATTAAGTGTGTTTCTTCCATCAACTTAGAATCAAAAAAATGTAAAATTTCAAAGGTGTTTTGATTTCCGAAAACGCCAACGCAGATCGTGCAAATTTCCCGTCTATTTTCCCGGGGAGGAAGGGGGAACGAGAATTTTTTTATTATTTTTCCCAGTGTCATTGGGGTCAATATAGTTTTAATGACCAAAAGAATTTAATATAAAGGATAAAAATAATTCGGGTTTTAAAGGGATATAACAGAACAAATCATATTAAATACAGCTACAAAAATTTCTGCCCATTTATCTTCCTCTCTTGTTTTAAATTTCAAAGTCACATTCGAATGACGCAAAATATTATTTGCAATGAACCTCCTCTTCATGAGTTTGGTCCAAGAAGAAATATCCGATCAACATCACTCAACAAAACTTCTGTCGTTCAAATGAATTTAATGTATGATGTTGTTTACAGAGCATTCCAAGTGGACTCTATTTCCTTTTTGTCATGAATTTCTATGAAAACATTCGTGGAAAATGACCGTATTTACTTGAATCTAAGCCGCACCCCCAATCCTCTACATGTTTCTGAGAAAAAAAAAAAAATTGTGTAAAAATTTAATCAATAACCGATATTTATTAAAGAAATTTTAAAAAATATCTGGAGAAATAATACGAAGTTAATAATTTACTTATTGTACCAGTATTAAAAACTTTTAAATACATACATGAACCTATAATTACTCTAACCATCAGTATTATGTTTCGAAAATGATTCGTCACTACCATTGTCATTGACTTAAGTGCCGACGCTGCCATTTTCCCACACGATGTCGCCTTTTATGCCATCCAATGTATTTGTTATGCAAATTTTTTTTTTTTAAAAGAATGTATTATAGAAGAATGTAAAAGAATTATTAAAGACGGTTGAACATTTGCAAGCAAAAATTCTAGCGTTTTGTTTACGACATCGACCTATATTTGTTTCATCCACACATATGTCAAATTTTCAATGGCCGCGCGCTACTCTATTTCCATTTTTTTCTGCATTTAAAATTGCTTCCCTTTTCGTTGATACTACTGACTCGTCTTGATACTATTACCGATATCTTTGATGTTTAGGAGATTAAAAAAAGCATACAAAAAATTCTAAATACGAGCAGACAACGATGTTTAAGATAGAAGAGACTGGAGATAAATTGAGGAATGTGGGATGTTATCAATGGAAGTGGACAGAACGGAGGGTTATATTTTTCTTTTTAAAAAGGATGGAAACTCGATTTCCCCCCCTCCGACAAATGTTTTGCCTCCCGATTATCAGAAGTATTAACACAGAAAAATTAGCGCGGCTTAGATTCGAGTAGATACGGTATATCTGTCTAAACACTTTTCGGTATTAGTCGAAGACATAATATAGACATCTGCAATCCTTTCCCACTGCTTTCTGGGAAGTTTCATGCTGTCACATAATAAAATGAGGTATAGCCGACTTAATATAACTTTTATTTACTCATATTTAAGATGAAGTCCCCAAATAGAGTCCAAAAGTTGTGAGATCTCTGTCGAACTGTACCATAACTCTAAATCAAAGTGTGTTTGTATGCAATATAAATTAATTTCATTATAAAAAACAGGGGGTTTTCAAAAGAAAAAGATAACTTTAGAGTCTGGAAACTATACGTGACTATTTTTGCCTTCCTGCTCAAGCAGTTGCCATTTTTTTCTTTACAGTTTTCTTCTGTTTACTTTTAAACTGGGATAAGATTTCTTGTTTTTCTTCCTTTTTTTGAAAATTATTTTTTTTTTTTAAATAAGTTTACTTAATCCCGGCCTTATAATTTCTCACCAAATTTTTAAATGGAAGAACAGAATACAGTCTAGTCCCAAAAACTCAGCACTCTACAACCTGGCTGTCCGGGTAACTCGGCCATACCCTTGCAGGTCCAAAAAGTCACGCGAAAACCCCACGTAGAAATTATTGCTGCTTTCACAATTAATGAAAAAATACTGGAAAAGATTTAAAACGTTAACGTTGAAGACACCGTACAAATTCTTAAAATATCATAGTGAGGGAATACAGGCTGTCAAATTCGCCTATCGGTATTTTAACAAGGTGCGTCTGTAATGGACTTACTGTTCCTTCGTTGCCTTTTGATTAAACAGAAAAACGCAGAATGCAGTACGGAAGACCAGATATTACGCATTTCTTTAAAAGTATAGTTTTTGCATACTCAGCTGATTAATTTTCATTATAGACAACTTAAAGCCTTCATAAAGTATTCTATTGAGGTGTGTCTGATTAGGTAAATTATTGCATGCTATGTATTCATTAATTATAATTTTCCTGTAATAAATGTTCTATGCCTGCATGAAGTACGTACTTTTCCTTTATTTGAGAAGTTTTTTTTCTGTTGTATTTTCAAGCAAACAATACATCAAGTGCAATACAATATTTTCTAAGGAAACACTCGTACTTATTCTTTATTCCCCTTCTCGATAATCCGTCCTTTTCAGAAACTCAGCCACTCCTAGTATCCGGGACTCTACTGGACAACATAACAACAACAAAAAAAGTTGCATGAAGATCACAGCCAGCTTTAATTAAAAACTAACTTAGCCCATTTACGCACACTGCTAATTGCAACTGACACGGTGCAAACATGCTGTTAATTTAAACCCGTGACAACCTGCTTCGTAGAAACTATCTCTTTCTATAATAAAACCTAATGTGTCCTTTAAGCGATCTAGGTTACTTAAAAATACGCTATAATATAAGGCACAACTGTAAATCACACAAATAAATCAACATTTAGATAAGAGTTTTTCCCCATGGACTGAAAACTACTCGGAAAACAACGGCTTTCATTCATTTTAAAATGAAAAGTGCATAAGGCTTTCAAAATAAATGTGAGACTAAGGGACGAAAATATAGAGCAGAGCCATAAAGCAGCTTCATGAATCATTAAAAACCGTTCTTTGCTTTACCTGGTCTTTGAACCTAGTAAGAGTGTATACTTAGGATTAGCCCACCCGCGCTTTGCGATTCCGTAAACATCACTGCACACCACCCTTTTTCCTGCTGTGTGAGCCATGACCTTCAAAGTAGACAAAGCGTGTCAGACAGTTTTCTCAACGTAAACTTTGCTATTTTGAGAATGGGCAACGCTCCAGTGGCTCCTGATAAACTCCTCATTCGCGCTCGGAGGTCGACGCAAGGGCTTTAATAGCGTCGGAAGGATTAGAGAATTCACTGCCAGAGATCTGTTGATGGATTTTATTTACATTTCTCTTCATCCATTACGACGGTCGGGTATCGATCTGGAAGGAAAAGCCAGAGCACAAAAATAGCACTTCTTACAACAATTATTTCCAAAATTTCGTGTTTTTCTTCTCATCTCAGGTAAATTGTTATTTTAGGTAGTCGTGATTAAGAGTAAATAAGGCTATCTACAATGCCCCTCGGTCAAAAAAAAGGATACTGTTTTTAACATTACTGCTCAAAAACGGATTATGGGAAATATTTCCAAAATTTCGAATAACGCGCAGCATTTCCGGGGCCATGGGTTTTTGGGGGGCCCTTTAAAGGGCATAATTTTGTAATCCTTTGTAAGATCCCGCTTGGGGCTTAAACTTGACTTTGCATGGGGGGTTCCTAATATTTTTTCCGGGTTTTGCCCCCTTTATGTTACATTTGTAAAAGGAAAAATTTTTTAAAGAAACGAACCATTTGCCTTAAAGATAAAACTCGCTATCACTGCTTATTTATGAATAAGGGGTAAAGAGTAATATATAACTCAGAGTTATTTCAATAAACCATTTCCTTTATAAATTAAAACTGTTCTAAAATTCAAAGCCTTTTTTTAAAATCGTATCACACAAACAACGTAAGTGCACTGTCAAATAACGATGAGACGCATCTTGAACTAGAATTACATTCTATGAATTTCCACGTGGCCCCTAGTGGCCGACCGGTGTGTCATGAGTTCGAGCCCCAGTGCCACTGAAGAACTGTGGTGTAGAGGGGCCGATGCACGTTAAGTATGTCGAGGCTCACACATCCTCCCGTTGGTGTGGAAGTTAGAAGGGGGAGGGTTTCATCTTTGTTGCTTGACCCTGGTTCAAAATTACGAGGTTCATCTTCAATAGCCTTCATATCGCTTTATAGTGCAACATAACTCACTCTACGAATTTCCACACTGCGACCACGGAAGACTGAGTCTTGACATATTTAACGTGCAGCCATCCCATTGTATGGTAAATCTTTAGAATAATCAGCACTCTAATTCAATGAAACAGCGCACTTGATAAAACAGGGCCTGTTTGCTGCTCTCTGTTTGAATTGCAACACCGTGAAGGACCAGAGTTATCAAAACCAAATTGGACAAAAATATCTTGTTCAACTTGTGGAACATGAAAAGATCAGTATTTTGTTTGCTGAGGCTGGTGATAACTATTGAGACACATCTCGCCGTTTTAAGAAAGGGGCTTTGGATGCGAGTTTGGGGATTTGTCAGTCTATGCTGCGAAGTTCATATGGTTCTCGTGTTAGACGAAATAAAATGATGCAAACATGCAATCAGTGGGAGATAAAGGAATAGATTGACACAGAAATAATTTCAATGTCTTGTTGAAACTTGGTCGCTGGTACTCCTTGAAAATAAGAAACAGCAAGAGGTTCCAAAACTTTACAGACTTGAAGATGGACTGTGTTATAGACAACCAATGTATATTACGGAGCAAGGAGTGTAATCCAATGGCACTCTAAGGCCCCGTTTACATGGACGAAAAATACCGGCAAAATGCAGGGTCGCATCCTCTTTGCACCCGTTTATATGACGACCCGGCAAAATACCGGGTCGAAATGCAGGTCTTTTTTTTCCTGCTTTCGACCAGGAACTTTGGGATGAATGGTGCGTTTTCTAATTCTCCCATGATGCAATCGCCAGAGATTCAAGATGGCTGCTGTTGTCAAGTTCGCGCGTTGGTCAACTAGCATTAATTTGATGGAACTGTTCGAGATTCGGAAGTTTAAAAGTCCCCTTTTCCGATTAAATTAAGATTCTATTAGGAAAGGAAGGATGAAAAAAATTTTATCTTTGTATGTTCTGAAATGTATTTTTCCCAATATTTTAATAAGATGATACATATATTTCAAGACAATTTTTTGAATTGATTTAAATTATTACAATCAAATTTTTTATTGAAATACACAAAAAAAATTGCTTTTTTTTGTTATTTTTCTGATTTATTTTTTTGGTGTTTCCATAAAAGGGAGTAAAAATTAATAAATCTTGTAATTAAATAACTCCAAAAAGGCTTTTTTTTTTACTGTTAAAGTTGATATAACCAATAGAATGAACTTTTTATATTAACATTCCTTTAAACACATGAGGATAAGAATTTAAAAAGAAATTTCTTTTTTAAAATCTTCAATTTTGATTCACTTTTACTTAACCATTTAATTTTTGTTATTAAACAAACCATGATTTACTGTACCAAAAGATATCCCCTTTTTACACACATACCTACAAAATTTTTTTATAAAAATAGGCTAAATACTACCCCCCGAAGGATTAAATAATCCCACTATTGTAAAACATAAAGAACAAGTTCTTATGAAAACATTGACATCTAAAAAAAAACACTTTTTTAAAAAAAAAAAATTTAGCTTTTAAATTAAAGTTGGTTAAAATTTAAAATTTTTTTTTAATAATTAGGGAAATTTGAGATGGAAAAAAAATTCTTTTAACATCATTTAAAAGGTTTTGGGTATCTGAAATAATCTTATAAAAACAAAAAATATGTTTTATAACGGTAACGGGTTTTACATTTACGTGGAACCTTAGAGATAGCTTATTATCCATCATCATAATAACTTGAACAGAGAACAATTTTTTGAAACATATAAAAAAAAAATCCAATTAAATACAGCCAATAACGTTGGTGGAGGAGGTGGAAACCACCCCCCAGTTGATTCAGTTTCTGTTTCGCTTTCATAGGAAAACGGAGAAAATGACGTCACATCTCCATGACAGCAAAGCCCGTCTTTTAAGTCTCCGCCTTTTATGGAACGGGAGAAGGGATTATTTTTTAATAACAAAAGGGTTAAAAAGAATAATATTTTTAAGTCCCTTCCCTTACCCCTAAGAAACCTTTTCGGTTATTGAAAGGAAGTTTTAAAAACCACTTGGAAAAAAAAAGAAAAAGGTAGAGGAGTTTGAAATAAGATCATGAGGGGTGAAGTTCCACACAAAACCCATCAAAAAATTCCATGGCACGGGGAGGGAATAATTAGAGTAGTGATGTCTTGCAAAAGAAGACAATTAGTGTAACAATAAAGCTCATATCTTTTTAATTCAATCAAGACATTCTCATCCTTTTCAGAGGGGGAAGTGTTATACGATGATTAAGCTCTCTAGGTCTCTTAGAAGAGCTAGGAATAAATTGTCGTAACCCGGGTTTTCCCCGATCGATTCATTTTGAAATCTGTGGTAACCGGTTGAAGAAATTTTCTGATTGTTTTGATGAAATAAAGAAGTGGTGGAACATTAAGATCTTTATGCAAGACTTCGTTCCTGACAAACCAAAGGTGCGTTTGCTGCTCTACGCAGTTGAATGTTTTGAAAATTGCAACTTTTCAGGTAAATCCGCCCTCCCCAGATGGGAGAAGCGTACAACATGATGGGGCGAAAAAGGGCTTTTTATTAAAACCCTTTTGTACCTTAATGCGAGTTTGCTTTTGGGAGAAATCAAGCGATTTAGAATGTTTCTCACCAGCCGCCTTTTGGTGGGGGGGGGGAACGGATGTGTTTAGCAAAGTTTAATTTAGTATCAAGTATTAAACCTGGTACTTATATTCTGTAACCCAGGGGGGGCGATTAAAAATGCTGACATGCGGGGGTTTCCGATGCACCGTTTTCCCCGTAAAGAGGAGGCATGCGTTTTTAGATGCATTAACCTTTTTTTTCCCAGTCGTAAAGCCAGGTTTCAGTCGAATGACAAAATTTTTTAAACCGCTCAAGATATTGGGGTTTATAAATGTTTTGGGTAAAATGGCTTTCGTCCGCTACATCGCTAATGGACTTCGGCACCCTTTGGGGAATGTCGTTGATTATAGTTTAAAAGAGTTTGGGGCCCCCTAATAAAGACCCTTGTGGTACCCCCGAAATTGGACCGGGGTGGAGAGCTTTTTTCAATCACCTAAATTCACGAGAATTTAGGTAGGGTGTAAAATTTTTTGATGAGTTGTTCCAAAAAACCCAAGTCGCATCATTTTGGGATATCAAGCCATCATGAAATTTTGTCAAAGGCTTTGGCTATTAAAAAAAAGCATCCCCGTCCTTTATTTGAAAGCCGTGATGAATCAGCTCAGTAACCTTGTAACTGAGTTACTGTGGGGGCACTGTGTAACAAACCATGCTGTTCAGGAAAATAATATTCCTGGCTATGCAGTGCTATTCAGGCGATTCAAAAAAAAATTCGTACGTTTGCTCCTACTGAGTAGCGAGATTGGACTAATTTTGAGGTTGAGTATCACCAAAATTTGGGGTTTTAGAATGGGGACCACCACGGCGTTTTCCCAATTTTTGGGGAAATGACAGTTCTCCTTTAAAAGATTGAACACATGACAATAAAAAGAACGAATTTGAGGGGGGATTTTTAAGGATGCGATTTGTAATTAAATCCCAAACCGGAGATTTATTGATCTTAAGCTTTTTAATATATTCCTTTCTTCCCCCCGGGGTTTTTTTCAGGTCTAGACAGGTAGGGCGTCCCGGAATCTTTTTAAATTTTTCCCTTTGGTATGAGCTGTAAAACGTTCGTTTTTTGCTTCGTGTTGGGTTGAACCTTTTGAAGGCTGTCGGCAATCACTTCCGCCTTTCCGGGGGGTTTGCCCCGCCAAGTACGCCCCTTTTGGGGAATGTTTTGAGGCGTTTTTTTTTTTTAATAGGGGGGGTTTTTTTCCAAAATCCTTCTCCGGGAAGTGCCCCAAAGTGGTTTCCCCAAAAGTTGGGGAAAAGTGTCTAAAGCTTTTTGAACCCCCGACTGAGTGTTCGGAATTCAGATTTCACTGCAGGATCTCTTGTACGTTGCCAAAATTCCGAACACGATTTCTGTTTGGGGTTTTAGCTTTAATTTCGGGGGGGTTTTAATGGGGGTTGTTTAAATTTTGGTTTTGAAGCTTCTAAAAGAGCTTCAGAATATTTTCCGCCTTCTAATTCAATTTCGAGGTCGTCATTGCTTGGAGGGATGGGGGGTGGTTTGTTATTTAAAAAAATTTAAAATTCTCCCAATTGGGGGGGTTGATCTGGGAATTTTTTATCAGAGCAGAGCCAGTATATAGAGTAAGGAAAAAACCGGGAGATATCTGATTCAAGATCTTTATAACTCTAATATCGTTGAAGGGGGTATTTTTAAGAACTGCTAGATCAATAATAGAATTTTTGCCCCCGGGCTAGAGCTGCGTTGATATTGGGGGGTGTGCGGGGTACAATCCACACATTCGGTTTTTTTTAACAATTTTGCGAAGAGCATAGCCAAATGCATTTGATCTAGCGTTACCCCACCCCGATGCGCGGCATTTAAGTCTCCCGAAATGATAATATTTTGGCCAAATTAAAAATTTTGGAAAATCTTTTTGGACCCCATTATTTTCCGGGTATTTTGAGCGTACCTAAAACAATTATAGGGGAAAATTATTAAATTTAATTTCATTTCGGGTTTCAACCATATACGCAAAGCATTTAAAGAAACTTTGTTATGATCGTAATTTTTTTTGCGGGAAATGGAAACCTCCATCTGATCGGTACGTGGGAAAAAATTTCTGTCGTCTTTTTGGACATAACCCAATAATGGATCGACCGGGTTGAGTTTCGTTTCTTGTAAAAACGATCAGGGTTCTTTCTGATACAAAGTCGCGGACTTCACAAATTTTATTTTTTATACCCGATTTCCCTTTGTAATTTTTCCCCCAAAGGTTTGAATTTTCTTAAAATCCTTCTCCAACATTCAGAAATAAATTAATTGGACGTTTTAAATAAATTAAGAAACATTTTTAAAAGAAATAGGTTTTTTAATAAAATTATTTTTTTAGAAAAAATTTAAAATTGTTTCGTGAAAATTTCTCGTATCCCGTTTTTTTAATTTTACTCATTTTATTATCATTTTTTGACATAAAAATTACATGAATGCACTTAATAAATAAAGCTTTTTATCATTTTTAAATAAACCCAACTCCCCCGGTAACATTATATTATAAGGACAAATCGAGGATCTATCGGGAATTTAAACATGATAATATCATGTACAATTTTATATCTAAATTTTTTATCTTATTGAAAATATCTAAAAAAAATTCTCTGAAAATCTTATGAATGACTTTCCCAATTTATTTACAAAAAAAAATTTTTTAAATTTTTTTCAAAATATTTACAAAAGTATTAAATGTCTTACCCAAACAAATAAAAATGAAACAAAAAAAAAAATTTAAAAATTATCTCTAAGTCAAAAGAATTCATAGATAAAAAGGTCAAATTTCAAATTTCAAAATGTTCCAAGGTTTTAACATAAAACTTTTTTTAAACACCTAATGATTGGCATTTAGTAAACAAAAATTTAAAAAAACATTTTTTTTTTTTTAAAAAGTTTCTGCAATTTTTTTTACCTAATTTAATACTATCAGAATTAATTTAATCAAACTAATGCTTTTTTTTTTTTTTTGGATACAATACATTTAAAAAAGGTAAGATTTGAAATGGTTTCCCTTTTTTTACAAAAAAAATTTAAATGGCAAAACTATTCTTTTAGTCCCAACTGTGCGAAATATCCAGAAACTAAAAGAAAAAACCAAACATTTGTATATAGGTTCTCAAAAATTTTTCATAGTATTTTTGAGAAATTGTATATGGTATGGGTCCAGATTAAATTAAATATCACAAAATTTTTTAAATTTCAGATCTTACAAACTGGCAGAGATATAAAATCCACTTCTATACAGTAAACTTTCAAATTTACATGAAGAAATTGAATACTGAAATCATAAAACTCTATAGAAAGGTTGAAAAAAAAACAAATCCCGTATATATAACAAAAATAATTGTATTTTTGTAAAATATCTCATAAACCTTTTCCATGTCCAAAAAAATACAAAACAAAACCCCAAACATTTGTTCATCATAACCGTTATAATTACATATTAAATACAAAGGGGGTTTATATTTTTTTAAACCAACCCAATTTTCCTTGCTTTAAATTTTAAAAAAAATAAATTCACATTGTATTATTAAACACATCAAAAAAAAGGGGGTGAATGAATACATACCATAAAATTGAAAAAGGGTTTTCTTTTTTTTTTTTAAATATCTTCAGTTCATCCAAACTGAAACTTATTTGGAGAAATGCATTGACATGTTATTTTTATACTGATATGCAACTAAAGTATCCTTTTTTTATTACATTAATACTTTAAAAAAAATGAAAGATGAAACGATATCGAAAAAAAGATTCAAAATTTTCGACCCTGAAATTTAATTTTTAAAAAATATAATAAATTTAAAGACTAAATTAATTAAAATCATTATTAATTCGATAAATTCCAAAGTTTTATTAATAAATTAATCGAATTTGTACTAATTCTAAAAGATTTTTTTTCCCCGGGGCAACCCTAAATTTCATGAAACTTCTCAGCTCCTCAAATTACACATGAGCAAAATATTAAATTACTTCAAAGTTTCTCTTAAAAAATGTTAAATCAGTATTTTCCCCTCCATTCCAAATTTTGGAACATGTGTTAAACTCCCACTAATTTCACCAAGCAAAAAGACATAACAAATTTAAAAAAAAAAACAATTACATCACTATTTTTTTTACTGTGTTAAAACGTGATCGGGGACGTTTCTACTATTGGCTGTATACCCGCAGCATTTGGCTTTTTTTTATTTGAAGATATTGGTCGATATTATAAAATCATTCACCCCAAAATTTGCCCCTTAAAGCATCATTGCAAAAATATCAGTGATTTTGGATGGTGAAACACTTATTTTTTAAAAAAATTTTTAAATCACCTTTTTTTTTCTGAATTCTACATGAAAATAGATTATTGTAAACAACGTCAATTATTCATTTAAGGGTAAATAAAAGTGTTTATATTAAAATTTTTAATATTTCCAATGCTTTTAGAAGGTCATCCTACAGAAAATGTCTTATGTAATCTATTTGTTTTATGTTCTGATTACCAAAATACAAGAACTGATCTAAAATACACTTCTTGGGTCAATATTTTGTAATAACAAAGCGACAAAAATTTTTTTAGGTCTTTCAGCTGGGGGTTTCCAGATTTCTTTAACACACAATGTTGATATTTCAATAACAATTAAAAGTCTTTATATGAAATTTATCAAAATTATTGAATTTTATATTTTAATTGCAAATAAATAATTGCATATTTTTATCCATAGTAAAAAAATTTTGTGTGATAAAAAATTTTTATCATCAAATTCTGGAAAACAGATGTGTTAAAAAACCTCACATAATAAATAGATACCACACAAATGTTTTAATTTTTTTTTTTTTAAAAAATTATGGATTTAAAAAAGACTTTTTTTTTTATCATGTACAAAAAGAAAAGAATTTAATATTAATATATGCCCCAATATTTTATATTCTATAATACGCACATTTTTAAAGTTTTTTACCCATTCAGAATGTAATTCTCGATAAATTATATCTTTTTTTCTAAAACATCTGCGAATAGAGACTTTCAAAATTTGCATGATTTTTTTTTATATAATTTTACAAATGGTAATTTTTTATTTCTAATGTTTGAAAGTGGTATAAATTATATATACTTGTTTTTAAAATGACGTAGTTAATTTTCAGATCTTTGTGTTCTTATTTTAGGTAATTAAAAAAAATATCTCTTTTATAATCTCTGAAATGTGTAAAACAAATAAAAAATTTTAAACTAACTAAATATATTTTTTTCTTTTTATATGTATGTTCTCTATATAATTTAATTTAAAATAAACAAAAATTTCCATTCCTGTAGACATCTATCCAAAGTCCGATTGGATTGTTCGGCCACTTTTCTTGCCAAATCGTAGGGTTTCTACTCCAAAACACACAAAATTGCGCCAAACTGGCGATATTTCAAAATTTATCGGACCAGTGGCCGATTCGATCTGCTTAAAGTTTCTTATGTGAACATAAAATATGAAAGTAGTTCGGTTTTGGTGGCGACGGTTTCTAAATGGTTTTTATTGAAAACAAATGTCATTCTTATCCATGTTTACAAAACACTCGAATTTTTATCGGGATATTGGTATAACCCCGGCTTTCATCCGCATTTCGAAATTGCCGGTATTTTGCCATGCAGATTTTCCTGTTATTAGTGTTAGTTATTAGTGTATGCATTTTTTATACCCCAAAATAAATATAACTTAAATATACATTTAAAAATTTAAAAATTTGACCATATAATTTTCTCCAAATAATTAACCTGGGAAGACCAATTTGTATTTCAAAAACCACACTTGCAAAATTTAAAATTCCTCCTCTTATATCGCAAAAAAGTTTGAACCTCCTCAGTATGGCGTCGTTGAATTTTTTTACTACTACATGAATCCCCATTCCCAAAATTTTTTTGTTTTGTGAGCTATTAGGTATTTGTTTATTCATACCTCTCTTGTGTTAGTGTAACCATGGCTTTTCAATTGTTCGGCTGATTTTTTCCTTTTTGCGGGAAAAATTGAAGTATAAGGTCATGAAATCGTTTTGATATCGAAAAGGAAGAATACAACTCTTAAAAGATACTTGTGAAAACTAGCTTTTTTTTGGTAAAAGACAAAGTAAACAAAAGGTAGATAGAACCCTTTTGAGTTTCAGATGCAAAGCATATTTTATTTTAAAAAAATTGCTTGGTGATGCAGGCATGTCCAAACATGTAACTTCACCAATTGTTGCTGGAAACATAATTATTCCAGCCAGTAACAACAATTTTGGGAAGCAATTTTGAGGAGGAAATTTCAAAAGGGAAATAGTATACACTGGAAGAAGAGTTTTCTGCTTTCCTAGGATTATTGTATATGGCTAGATCAGTGGTGCACACAAGGGAGGGGTCCTGGGGTCCGGACCCCAAAACCTTGATTTTTTTTCCGATTGATTATAATTCTAAGTATATAGTACGTAACATTTAATTAAGTATTTGTTATTAATAATTAATTTTATTAATGAATGCTAATTATTTATTCAATAATTAGTTTTTTACTGTGTTTTGTTCCCAAAAATCGACAAAATCCAAAGGAGCATAATACAAGAATGGTGAACTTTCGACCCTGGCCCCCCCTTTGAAAAATTTCTGTGTGCGCTACTGGGCTAGATCTCTAAAAAGTTAAAAGACGGAAAAGGATCCTGAGGGACCTCATCCCTCTGTAAAACCCCGAAAAACCAAGATGTCAGCAGGGGAGACCACATCCGAATAACACCAATGGCACTCTGGGAATTAGCACAATTCTTCCCCCTTAAATACGAGATATTTATGGGTGACAGAAGTCGCATGGTTGAATATTTTTCATAAACTAAGAATAATAAACGTCTCTTGTATATCATTTAGGAGAATTTGTAACATTGGATTAGAAGGTAGAACCTTGTCGAGGATGGTGTTCATTTCGGTAGGTATATATATCAAAGAAATCTACTAAATATTAGCATCAAGATATATGCTTTGATCTATTCTAGAACTTTATATATTTTCAGTGTGTTTATGGATGTATATACAACTATCTTCTTTCAAATATCCTGAATGATAAACATATTGACGAAAGTACGGACAACTTTAAAAAAATCTAACGATTTTCTACAAAGGGAGCAATAAATGCCTATGAAATGGAGAGATCGTTATTCTGTAGTCAGAATTTGAAATCTGTTACTTATGGTCCCTTCTCATCTTTAAATTTTGCCAGCATAAATTCGCTAATATTATTACTCTGAATATTCGCTCTGTGTGAATAATATTTGCTTCTGAATATTATTGCTGAAATTCCACCAAGAAAAGTTCAGGGAACATAATAGAAAACCCCTTTTTCATTTTAGAACATCATTTGAAATCGAAACATAAAAATATTGTGATTAGCCACAAGCTAACACACACTGCAGATTCCATGTGTGCTCAAGAAAAATGGGCGGAAAAATCTAGAACTATGTACTAAGTGCAAAAAGTTGCCTAGAACGCTGTTGTTTAAATAGAGGCATTTTGCAGAAACAAAAATACCTCTGACTCTTTTAAAGTAGTTTACTCAGTAATGTAAATTCTAATTACATTAAATATTCTCTATATAGAATCAATTATTTCGTTTGTGTGTGCAATCTTCTGAAAAGAAAGTATTTTTAATTTATTTATTGTTAAACTTTAGTTTGTTACTTATTATTTAACTTATCACTTTTATATATAACAAAGGCTATAATTATCATTAATTGCATGATTTTTAAAATGATAATTTCATTTTGTAATTTACTATTTAATATGCTTGGGTGTTCAGTACACCTTGTGCATTTTTGTATCGTGTCCCTAGGATTCATTGTGCGCGTGTATTTCTCAGGTTAATGCCTTGATTTATTTGTGTTTTCAGATGTGCTTAATTTTTGCTTTTAGAATTACTTTTTTAGGATATTTTTTGGATATACATTATCTTTATTGCCTAGAAAAATTAGTCTTGAAATAATGACTACCCAAAAAGCTTACAGATGCATTTAGACTCTGGCTTTTTACCAAATTTGAGGACGGAAGTTACCATTTTTGGTGAAGACATCAACAGAAAAAAAAGAAAAAACCTTTGTTTTCCAGTGCATCTTGGTCGGCCGTTTTTTTAAAAAGTTTGTTTTAAAAATACCTTTCAGATGAAGAAGAGTACAAGAAATGAAATTTTCTTAGAAGCGGTGTTGACATGTCATTATTTCAAGTGAATGAAAATTTCGAGTATGTCATGAATAAAGCCATCATACTAGCCATAATAAAAAATTATTTTGATACCAAATATCTTGTGGTAGAAGACTATTTGTTAATGCTTGCATTAGAAAGTGCTTTGAACAAATTGCATGAGGACGCAAAAATAGAAGTGGACAACTTCCTAAAGGATGAAATGGTAAAATTTGGGTTAGCAAAAAAACAGATGGAAATGTTGATTAAAGAAAGTCAAAATCTAATGCAAAAAAGTAATGGCTGAACTGACTGTTGTGAGCTCGGAGTAAGATTCGAGTCTCAGAATATGCAAATACAGGCCAGTCAATCTGCCTCAATTAAAATTTCTAAAATTCTCTTTCATTGAAGCAATTTTCAGTGAAAAAAGAATTCACAATAATGATAGTTATTTTATAGCACGTATGATACATTTAAATCATATTCAAAATTTTGGATGTGAAATTAGCACAGAACTGGTGTTAAGCATGCATTTTCTTTGAATGAAATTGCTTTAATAGGTATAATTGTATTCCGGACCCTGTCTTTGTAGAGACAGAATGAAAACCGCGCTACCCTCATTTTCAATGTTCATTTACATAATTGCGTGTAATATAGCTTTTATGTACGCGTTTCTCACATTTGAATGTAACTCGCTCCATTTGGACATTTAAGCATTTCAAAAAGTGTCTTCAGCTGTCATAAGTAAAGAGCTGCCGTATCTTCCATCAACTGGGATTCAAGTAGAATATGCATTTTTGAATGTTGTGAAAAGTTGTACACAAGGTTGTAAATAGTGTACTTTAATAAAAGAAGGGATGCTGTAAAGACAGCTGTTTTCATTTGAATCTGTAACATTTTTTTCCAAAATTTATAACATTTGATGTCCATTGAGAACCACTAAATTAGCCAAAACACCAACCCCCATGAATTAACTAACAAATATAATTTAGTAATTTTTTAAAAATTTATTTTCAGAAATAATCTTTTTTAAATTCAAAGGTGTGATAGAATATGTGAAGAATATGTGTGTGTGAAAGAATAGAAATGTGTGAGAATAAATTTAACTTAATCTGCCGATTCTAGTATTATTTGTTCTATATTATCTGAACTTGTCATACAGTGGAAATCTGAGTGTACTGAAATATTTTTCGTATTAAAAGATATTACAAAAAGAAAGAAAAACATAGTCATCAAAACATTTTTTTACATAGATATGTATATTTGCATGCATTTAATAAAAATTAATGAAACAAGTACGAACATTCACAAGAACGATGAAATGTAATGACTTTTTTGAAAAGCAAAACATTGATTTTTTGGAAAATAATCTGTTATTTTTATTTGCATTGTCTTTTTTTTTTAGCATCAAGTTCTCAAAAAATTATTCGATGTCATCTATTTTTTTTAAAATTCATTTTACCATTGGAATATACCATCTAAATAATACTTTTTATGTTGTTCCTCATTTCGTATGACATAGGAAATAAAGCTGCATTATTCCTTTCAATTTTGTCGCAGGAATCTGCAAAAATATTTTTTTGTTTTGAACAAACTCCAAAATGATGCCATAATCCTACCATAATTGATGCTCTGCACTCATTATCACAATTTAATGCAACAAATTCTTTCGATGATACAGTTGGACAGTCCAATAATACAGAAACTTTCTAAAATATTTCAATAAGTGTCTGGTTTTTTTTCGTATTTTGTTTTTCCCAATAAGGGAAATTTTTTCGTTTTAAGAGGGGGGGGAAATGATGAAAATACATAGTGTTAGCGGGGACCATTTTTTTTTCGTTTTAAACCCGATATTCCATTGTATTTGCAATTTCGTATATTGCATTGTTTACATTAAAAAAAATTTTTTCCTTTTAACCTATTATTACAATATCACAAATGAACACATACGACTGAACAGACAGTTATATATATTATCAATTTAATCCGCAAAGCTGAAGAATTTCACACAAAAGGGGCGTTACACCCCGACCCCCACTGGGGGGGGTTCCAAACTACTTATTGAAAAATCAGAGTCGATGGTCTTAAGTTCCCCAAAAAAAAGACATCGTTGCAGTATAAGAACTATATATAAAAGATAGATTAAATATTAAACAAAATCTAACGAAACAAAAAAATATTCTCCCCCATTGAAAAAAAAATACGCAATCTTAAGTTGATAATTTCAATTACAGCCCAACTTTAATGGGGATTATGTCAGAACTTCTAAATTTTGACCCCATTGGAGTAACAAAAGGTTACCAGATAACAAACTTTATCACTATTGACGTCACCCTTTAAAAGGAAAACAACGCCATCTATTGAAAAAAGGGGTTTTAAAAAAAATAAGATAACGATCTTAAAATATTTAAGCATAATTCAAAAAATTTGTAACAATTTCGCACGTATGAATAATGCATCAAAAATTTTTGAAGTTTTTATTTTTTTAATCAATTCTAGGAAAACCCCGGCCTTCTCCCAAAGGGGGCCTTAAATTTTTTTGTAAAGTTTAACAAAAATTCCAAGACGAACATATACTACAAATGCATGTTTATTTCTAATGCGGATTTTGTTTTGCTATTATAGAAAAAATTTTTGAAATTTTTTTTTTATTTTTATATAGAGCGTTTGAACACATGTTGACCCAAGAAAATTTTTTTAATTTTTTTGCTGAAGGGCGCTCAGCACTTCCTGTAGTAATTGTTAACGTAAAGGAAAGTTGTAAAATTTAGAAAACTCATTATAGTTATTTAGATTGTTCAAATTTTTGTGTAAATAATTTGTATTTGGGTGTTTAATGCATTTATATTAATATGTTATATTTATTTCATGTTAAAAAATTTTACTATTCACGCAATGCCGCCCCCTTTCGTTATAATGTCGATTCAATTAGAACTTGGCGGTAGAGCCAAGTTGGCATCATTTTTTGGGGTTATTGGCGAATGTTGGCGAGTTCGAAACCTTCTGGATTCTTCTGGAGGGTTTTCCATTAACGTCACGCTCATGACACGAGAAATTATATTTCTGGAAGTTTCTGCCAGTTAAAAAAGGAGGCCAGCCCAACCGGTCAGTCTGATTTTAATTTGGGAAAAGTGAGGATTGTTTTGACCCACGATTAGCCGGCTGTGCTTTGAATAATCTTTTTCATACGTGTATTTTTAAACACTGACAATTGTTTTAGGGTTTTGAAGGTGTGAAGCCTTTGGAGATTTATCGTGAATATTGCTGCTGAATCCTGTATTTAAAAGGTTGATTTTTTATAATAAATTTGATGCTCTTAAAGAACTGTTTATTTTTTTTTGTGATTGTTTTATAAAAAAAGAATTCCCCGGATCATTGTGAAAAAAAACTGGTTATAACGCCACTTTTTAAAACACAAAAAAATCGAAATTTAGGGGGCCCTTGTACGCCGAATATAAAAAATAATAATTTTAAAAAAAAACAGGGGAGCAAAAAAATGTCAACTTTGTACATTTAAAAACTTTTTAAATTTAAAAGAAATGACATACTTTATCAACTTAAAGCGTTGTACTTCTCGAAATGTACTATTTCTTCAAAAGCCTGGGATAATACCTCAAATAAATTACTTCAAAACACAAGAGTATTGCACACGTACATTTCAGGTTTCTTCCTAAAAAGGGGTTGCGCGTTATACACCAGATTCTACAGTATGTCTTGTGCGTTATTTACATCCCTTTTATTCTAAATCAAATCCCGTAGAACAGTGTTCCCCAAACTTTTTATCGCCGCGGACCGGTCAACGTTTGCTAATTTTACCGCGGCTCGCTGAGGGGGAAGACGTTGATTGTTTCAATTTTAGACTGTTTTTATTTAATAGTTTTAATTTAATTGTATGGGGCCGTGGGTAGCCAGGGGGGAATCGTACTCCAGACCAAAAGGCCGGGGCGATGCCCCCAAAAACCCCACGGGTGCTCGTTAAATCAGTGGGTGAAAGTCTTGTGGGTGAATCAGAGGCATGGGGGGAGAATATTTTCTCCCTCCAGATCCATGCCTAAATTGTGGAGGTGAAGATAGGTGGTGTCGCCATCTATCGTAAAGAAGTCCAACCTGTCTCAGGTCCCAAGGCAATATTCATATTCCTTCCTTTCGAAGGACACGACAACAACAATTTAATCGTGACTTCAGAATAAAACATAGTTACAATTCAAAAAAAAATGAATATAAAAGTAATTTAACAAGGAATATAAAGTGATTTTCATAAAAGTAGCCCAAACCCAAGAAAAATATACCACAGTAAATAAAAAGGAAATACTTTGGCGCACCTTTGGTGCCGGACCGGTATTTGATCCATGGACCGGAGATTGTAGACCACTGCCGTAGAAAACCAATTTCCTGGATTAGGTTTTCATCTGCATCTTTATCATAAAATTTTACAATGCGTTTGGAACATTTTTCTAAAAGTTTTATATTGGTAATTAATTTGGAATCAGAAAGCATATATATTCAGCATACTTTTAAATCTATCCTTTATTTGTGCAATAACAGAGTTAAAAAATATCTAAATTGCGGTAAACTCCTGGGAGAGCCCACACCATTGGTGACAAACCGAAGCCAGAACAAGATGGCGCCAAGCGAAAACGACAATGGCGGCAAGTGAATATAGCGGGATAAGGTGGATGCGTAATAAAAATATATGTAAGCAATACTGAAATTAAACATTTAAGATAAATAATATAAAAACAGCACTTCTTTACTTCTTCTACTAGTGATCTTTTCCAAGTGGAGGCGCCAGCGTAATAACACATTTTAAAAGTCCTTCAAGTCTCATCGCCAGTTAAATGATCGTGTGAGCGCCGCCATATATATTCTCCATTCAACCATCCAAAATTGCACTCTTCTGGGTTTTGTATAATCCCATTTGCTCATTACATTGGTAATATCTATAACTCGAAAGCAATCAGTCCTTCCTTCATATCATTCGACTCAATTTTTCTTACCTTTCACATTCAACAAAAGTAAAAATTTAAGGTATATTCACTCACACACGCAGCCATACTCTCCAGCCCGGTGTCCAAATGAAATTGAAATGCCCGCCGACAAAATAATGAAAATTCCAGAAATAGTTAGGGTTTACCTTATCTAGTGTATCAAAGTATAGAGTTACAAAGATACTTAAATTATCGCCAACCAAAATAATTCGCTGCGCCAAGGGTGTGGGCTCTCCCAGACTGAACCCCAAATCTCTATCGAGTTTTTATAATTTCACCGCTATTTCGAATGATATTTTTTCTTGACTACCAGGAAAATGCCTCGAAATGTTCAAATTACGTGTAAACGCTTTTGCTCCATCTAAAAAAACGTTAAATTTTTTTTGGATTTCAGTTTTAATTTTATTTAAATTATAAAAACCTAGTCAACAATTGTTTTTGCTTGAAATAGTGTTAATTTTGAACAATAAAATAAACCATAAAATACTCTATAATGGCGTTTCTTTTATTGAATCCAATAGATTTTTAGCTTTGGATATCGCGGTATTTGTCATATTCTTTAATGATTCACTAAGAATCTTATCTTGTATAAAGAACTCAGTGGCGTAACGGAAAACATATAGGCTCTACCTGCAAAGTCAGGTTTTGGGCCCCCAAGTTGGATTTTTACAAAGTGTAGGTACTTGGCGGCAGTCAGGCTTTGCGCACTTCCCGCAATGCGGGGATGTATATTACGCCACTTAAAGAACTACTTATTTATGTTTAATTATCTACCTTATGCGAGTACACACATAGTACAACAACAAACATATATAAAGTTGAAGTAGGACATATTATATATATATATATATTAAGTTAAAGTAAATACAGTTTTATTGCAATACAAAAAAAATTACATTTATTATGACAGGTATGTAAGTGTGCATATTGTCGTTACTTAAATCTCTATACATGAATACATATACAACATACACACTTCAAACACCATTGTAAACAAACAATACAAGAAATTCTCGCCTCCTAGCTAAGTCTCAATAAGTGGTAAAGAAATGTAATCATACAATTGTGTGTGTGTGTGCTTTCCACACTTTGGAATAAATTTACGCATACAACCGTTCATGGTTCGGCCCTAGGAGAGCCCACACCCTTGGCGCAAATTATTTTGGTTGGCGATAATTGTGCCATCTTGGTAACCCTTTGATACACTAGTAATGGTAACCTTTACTATTTCTGGAATTTTCGTATTTTGTCGGCGGGTATTTAAATTTCATTTAGTTGTTGTCTGCTGAAAGTATATTTGTGTGTGTGAGTGAAGGGCTTTTAGAATTTTACTTTGTTAAGTGCGAAAGGTAAGAAAAGAATTGATTGAATGGTGTATGAAGCGAAGTTGAAGCGATTGATTGTCGGAGATATGAATGTCCTAAATGTAATGATCGGCATGATGTAACATGTCGGTAATAAACGCTTTCTTCGAAATCGTACCAACCACGCCGATGGTATGTTCGACCATTACCCCTGCAAAATATATATGGTGGTGCTCACACGATCATTCGCTTAGCGATGAGGCCTTCAAGGCTTTTTTAAAATTTGTTGTTACGCTGTACCCTTCACTCGGAAAGATCAGCAGTAAGAAAGCAAAAATGTTTATCTTATGTTTATCTTAAATGTTTAATTTCTATATTGTTTATATTATTTTCATAACGCATCCACCTTATCCCGCTATATTCACTTGCCGCCATTGTCGGCTGCCTGGCGCCATCTTGTTCTGGCTTGGCACTTTTTCGCTTGTCGCCAAGGGTGTGGGCTCTCCTAGATTTACCAAGTCTATTTTTCCCACAACCAGAAAAAAATGCACCGAAATGTAGTGTAAAACTTTTTTGTACAATAAAACTTTACCAAAACAAGACTTGCTTGTAAAAATTCACCTGACTGCCTCTGTCAGTAAAAATGGCCTCGCAGTCCTACCGATGGAATTGAAATTTTCGGCAAACGCCGGAACATTGATTATTCGCCCTCAATATTCCAAACTGACCGTGTAATACGTCTTAATCGCCTAATTTGCGAAAGGTAATAGTGTGAAATGAGTCTTTCTGATACCATGTCCAAAGTGGTAGAAAATGCTGAATTTATAGGTATACAAAACGATTATATTTTAATAAATTTGCTATACTTTTCCTATTTAAACTTTACCAGCAATTGTAGCATGCTTTAGTATGTCTTCTTAATTAATTTCCGGTAAAATATTTATGTGCTGAGCAAAACAAACGTTCTCAAATAATCTCTAAACCATAATCTATCATAAATTGAACGCCGGTGACCGAAAGCATTATCAACGAATCGCTTTTGAAAATCTTTGTAAGCATTTTTTAAGGGAATCGTAGTATTTTTAACGTAAGATAGAATTTTGCTATTGATTTACATGCATCAGTTCCAACACGCACTAGACTTGTTAAAGGCTCTGTAGTTAATGGCACAAGGTGGTTCACAAAGTCCGTATTAATCTGTGCTGTCACTAGAAGAGTCTCAATAGCATTCCCATCCCTTAAACTGGGCATTAAAAGAGTATTTTGCAGTGTTTTTTTCCGGGATCAATATTCTCTCATGTACTCTGATAGAGATTTGGTAGTAGCACCTGATGAATTTGCACTATTTTTCTGTATTTTTTTTTGTCACTTTTTCAATTGGACTTGCTGCTAATTTTACCTTTTTTTCTTTCACGAAACTCTTTTCCTCTTTGTGCATTTGATGTAGGCATTCTAACTAGAATTAATAACAATTCAACGCAAATGAAAATTAAAAAGAAACAAATTAGCCGCCGAACACATCTCCATGTAGCCAACAATCTAAGGAAATATTTCAAAAAGGCACGCTTTTGCTGCGAGAGCTATTTTGTCTAAACCGTAATGCACACACTGCAACTCATACAGCCGTTGAAAGATGTTCCCGGGTCTGGGGGAAAAGGACCCCTAATCAGAAGGTGGGCAATCATTCAACTTTTTCACGGATATGACGCAAGTCACGTGGTGTCCCCTTTCCTCCCTCTTCCTCCACCTTCCTCCTGTCATGGTGGCGATTCGGGGGATGGGGGAAAAATACTTCCGTTCGCTTCTTCACCTTAGCGCAAAACTAGGCAAATTTCTCATTTACTCTCGAGCGCAAAGAAGTTTCACTTCAAAAATAAATACAGAAACAATACAACCTGGCTAAAGCTCCTTTCTTCTTTCCTTGATATCCCCAATATGGACTTCAAGCGATGTTGACTTTCTGCTTTAGGCTCCTGGCGACTTTGCTGCCTGGAATGTCGACTCTGTCTGGGAAGATTAGGACTCGATCTTCTGTTCCTTAGACTTTGCTCCGGCTATTGGCGACTTTGCTGTTTGGACTGTCTATGCTGATTGTAAGGGCTTGGCCTCCTAAATGGATCTCTTCTGGACCGGACTGGTCCCCCTTGGGCTTGCGCTGCTATTCCTGAAGTTCTAGAACCGGCTTCCTTGGTGACGTCACTTCTGGGTCTAAGGTTGTAAGGGCTTGATCTTCCTTGCTGAAGCGACTCTTTTGATTCTCTAATTCTTTTCTTAAATGAATTGGTGGAAGTAGAGGATAACGTCAATACTCTCTTGTGCGTCTCTCAGCCTCGTTTTCTACTTTTCTTTCCTTTCCGGTCCCGTGGACCGTGATGGAGGGATCCTTCTCTTGTACCCTGTCACCTCTTGTCTTGTCTTCTTATATTGTTGTTTTTGAAGCCCTACTAAAGATTCCTTCAAACCACTGCTTCTTTTGCGCTTATTCACCGGTTGCTCTCTCCTACCACCCTGATTCCCAGCAAGATTTTTCTTTTTCCTTTGCTCTCCCCGTCTTTCACCAGACTTGTGACGGGCTCACGCGTCTTTTCTTTAACGTAACCTCTGGGTTCTTTGGTGGCAAGATTAATGGAAACTCTTTTCCAACCAAAACCCAAGAAGCGAAATGTGAACAAGAAATGAAAATAAGATAGATTTTAAAAGAACAGAAGTTTCAGTAAGGGAGATGACAATTTGGGGAATGTTATGTTTGAGTGAGATACAAGCGTGAATTGACAACCTATCGTAAAGTTACCTGAACCCAGCCATTACTACAAGGTGCATACCACAAAATGCGCTCCCAGACGTTTCCATATAAAGATTGAAGTTAAGTTTGGATTAAGGTAGGACTGATTATTTGATATTAGGACGTATTATTATTAGAAGTGAGAGTAGACGGAAAATATAATTATTTAGAGAAAGTAGTCTAAATTACGCGATTCGGTTTAACTATTACTGTGTGTTTGTTCATTATAGATTCTCACTTAATTAGGATTATCTAAATTGTTAGACATTTAAGTTCTATTCTTAATAAAGTCATATTAAGAATTTAAAATGTCTATTCCTCTTACAAACCCTACTCCCCCTAGCTCACGCTGACAATCAAAGATACGGTCACCAAAGGGGGGCGGTATCACAGACTCACTACCCCTAAAACCCTGTGACTGATCTAATCTAAGTGTATTCTCCTCCAGACTACTCGATTGATATTCCGATCTGCTGCTAACTGAACTTTCAACATCTATCACTCCCTCATCACTTTTTCTCTGATGGTAAATTCGCACTTGGTCTATATTAACAGTTGTTCTTCTTCCTGCCTTTCAAATTACCACCTTATTATTTCGAACACTCAAGACTCTGTAGGGACCCTCAAACTTTGATTTGAATTTCACGACCACTTTTTTCATTGCAGAGCTTATGGGATGCGTTTTGACCAGAACCAAATCATTGACTCTAACGTTAACATCGCGTCTCTTTTTATTATAATACTTGGCCCATTTTTCATGTTTAACTCTAGTTTTTTGTCCAGCCTCCTTAAATAATTTTTCAATATTGCCCACCGCAAATTCTGCTCCATCTGACACCATCACTAGTTTTTGAAACGGGGTAATAAGCTTTCTGCCCCAAAATAACCCCCGCGGGGGGTTTCCCGGTTTTTCCCGCTGCCGTTCGTAAAGTGAAGGCGAACTAGTAAGGGTCTCAAGTCTCATGATTATCATTTTTTCAGGCAGTCATTTGCAAAGGTTACGATTCACTCTTCCGTTCTATTGACTGGGTTAATACAACTTTTTTGAATGCTTTTGCCTAATATTTACTTAAATGTAAAACTTGGAATAATTGGGGTTTTAATCACCAACATTTTTATAGGAGCCCATTGGATATATAATTTCAAAAGGGTTTTGCAATTATTTTAAAAAAAGTCTTTCTGGGGGGTATCATTTGACCCCCTCTGTGAAGTGATGGGATATGGTTATATCCCACGATTTTTTCCATCTTTCCAAATTTTCACAATTTAAAGCTCACGATCTAATTTTCCTTTTTTTTTCCCATGTTTTTGGGTTGTTCATTCTTTAAACATATAACGTTTTCGTAACAACTTTTTTTAACTAACGAAACTGAAAGCAAAAACTCTGTTAACTATAAGCCTGAGAAAAAAATTCAGGAATAATGAATTTCAAATGGGAACGCAGACTTTTTCCCCACTTTTTGCGGGTTTTCAAAACCCCGCTATCTTACGTAGTTTTAATTCAAAAAAAATTTTGCATGCTCAACATTTATATATAGTAAACAAATTCATAAAATTTTGTTAGAAAAAACATTATATTTTTTATTAAATTTTTCCTTTTCTCTATGGTTATTATGGGTGAACGCAGACTTTTTTTTGCTAGAGTATACCTATTACCCTTTTTCCCCTCCTTTTTATTCCTAGTTCAAATATAAAAAAACAAAAAAAACGGGGGGTATTTTTTGTCATAACAAAATTAAAAATTAACTGCTCGTATATTAAATTTAAGGAAAAAACGAATTTGGATGTTGAAAAGGTGTTTTTGGAAGGCGTTGAACGTTTTATTCAATGATGGGAATAAATTGAACTGAAGGGAAAAATTAATAAAATTTTGATCTATTTTAAATGATTTATGATTATTAAATGCTAAAGAAAATTTAAATAAAAAAAAAAACATTGGAAAATTTAAAATGGTAAAAAAAAAAGGGAAAAATTTTTAAAACCTTTAAACCATTTAATTTTTAGATATATGGGGAAAATTTGGTCTTTTAAATTCCGGAAAAATAAAGCAAAATTTTTTTAAATATTAGCCCGGGAAAAATTTAAGATAAAAATTCAGATCAAATTTTTACAAAAACACGGTTTTGGATACGTTGGTGGTAATGGGGGTTCATTAAAGAAACAAACTTGCGGGTTAGTTAGGAGAAGATTTAAATAAAACACATTGAAAAAAATTTTGGGAAGTAGAAAAGGGGAGATAGGGCAAAAAAAAAAATAATGGGGCTAATTTTGGGGGGAACACTTTATAAAAACGCATTCTAGAAAAACTTTTTTTCCCCTGGATCCAAATTGCTTAGGGAATTCCAGGGCTTTTAAACGTTTAAAATGCACTGTGGTTGTTTGGGAAAAAGGACCCCACAATATTAAAAATGTATAGAAATTCATCGAGAATGTGAACAATTGGGATATATAAGAAGTGACGGTTGAAAAAGACAATCCGAAGATGAACATGTCTTACCCATCACATGGGTTTTTATAACCGAGAAAAGTCCACTAAGATGAGGGCTTCAATGCGTCTAGTCCTCGAAAAGAAAACTACGATTTTTTCCCGACCAAAACCAAAACATTGGGTGTGTCTGGGACCCAGTAAAGACGTATTTTTTTTTAAAATTGACGTGATCCCGGGTTGTATAAAAAAGAAACATTTTTTCAAATATTGCCATTGTTCGATCCTTTGGGACCCGTGGTGTCCAAAGGCCAAGATGTTTTCGCTTTGGGGGAAATTAGTATTGACTGGGAAAAGGGCCCCCTCCCAAATAAAAGGGGCTGGGACCTTGTTAATTGGCTGAAGCCCTAAAAAGCATCAAAACGAAAGACGTATGTGATTGGAATTTTCATCTTTAAAAAAATACATTTGGGTTTTTTTTTGCGTCGGCGTTGCTTAACCCGTGTATTGCAAATCAAAAAAAGGGGGGTGACTTTAGTGGGGGTTAAATTTCCAAATTGAGAGTTTCACCAATAGTGCCTGACTATTCCCAGATTAGAATTATGTGCCTTCCTTTTGTCCCAAAATTGTGAAAAGGTGATTGATGCCTTGAAACTGAATCAGTTAAAAGTTTTTCTTGGACTGATGTCTCGAAAGGAAATGTGCAAAATTTTTTTGAAGCCAAGAATTTTGTAGGAGCCAATAGGGGAAATTAAAAACTTCATGAAATGGTTAGAAAACCAGATGATCAATTAGCTAATACTTGCGGCAGAAGGCTTTGTAAGTTTATACCCCCCGATCACCCAATTTTGTTTGGGGGGCTA